>JBBPRD010000015.1:0-35704 GCA_038092855.1 Boletus piedmontensis
CAGCCCGGCCTGGAGTCCGATCAGAGGATTCCAGTGTCTAGACCCAGTATGATCCGTTTCCGCCGAGGTCCATGACCAATCCCATCAAGATCAGTTTCACTAGTGCGATAGCCTTGATACTGCGGAAGTAGAATTCAAATTCTCCGCAGACGGTATTCCCAGCATGTCGATACAGAAAACTAAAGGGCTTTAGTAACACCCGAAAGGTACGGCGGGTCCGACTCTCATTGTGAGTGATGTCAATGTCTGAGGCGATTGTCAATCGTTTTGGAAACAAGACAACCGTCTTGGGACTTGCCTATCCGACTTTCCATGGGAACAGAAAGCATCCAGTACCGAACCACCGCACCAGCAGCGTTGATGTTATCAGTCGTCTGAACGGAATACTTTGAAGAGATAGCTATAATCCCGTGTGAAACCAAGTGCAGGGTCGACGTAGCGAGCGGGCACAACCAGCGAAACCTTTCTTGTGCGGTAGATAGGTTCCCATCTCGCCTAGTGTTATCACGGTGACATAACAAATGCAGCCCATGAAAGAGTATCCGTGACCAGCCCTTTTCTGACAAGAGCACCACCGGAACCAGCGATAAGGCCAGTACCGAACGAACAGCAAGGTTAGTGGGCTAGTGAGACGGGGAGGTATAACGCAAGGGTTGTATGCGACGTGTGGCGCACCGTAATCATGGAGACTTGAAGCTTGAGGCCGCGACGGAGAGACAAACCTTCGCCCGCGTCGATGAGGACTGATTTGTCCGGCACCGTGCCAAGATGAGTGAGAAGCTTCCTTGATCGACTGCGTGACGAGCGGAGGGGAGAAGATACTTCCAAGCAAGGCAGAAGTCTCTCTGGACTGAACGTCAGATAAGACCAGGCCAAAACCACACAACGCGGCAAGGTTCCCGTCAGCCTTGGTTGTGCTTTCCAGCTGGTCAAGAGTTTCCCATCTCAGTCCAGCGAAGTAAACCGACCAAGAGAGAGGGATGAACAAAAGCGCCAGTTGTAGAAGAATGAACCTTAGGGGACTCCGGGCAGCGACGGTCCTGTGATGAGTCAGGCTGGGTAACCCAGAACTGTGACTTGGTTGGCTGTTTAAAAGAAAGAAGGAATAAAACAAGTTAGTCGACGACCTCTTTGCCAGCTAGCAAGTCCTAGCTAGTGGATGTCACATGTTGAGTTGTCTCGGAATGTTCGTGGTTTCGGAGAGACCCGATATGGAAAGTGCAGTGTTCCGTCCTGTGACTCACTCCCGACTTCCGTTTCTCATTGACGACCGATATCCATTAGACCCATATTTCCCCATGGCAGCACATCTGTCTTCTAAGGAAGACTATGAATCCTTACTAGAGAAGTACGACACATGGATGTTTGATTGCGATGGCGTTCTATGGCACGGGGATCGCCCAGTCGACGGAGCTGTAGAAGTGCTCGATACCCTGCGGCAGCGAGGCAAGCACAGTTGGCATATCGTTTTCTGATCGTCTATCCACTAAAATACTCAGGAAAACGTATCCTTTTTGTGACAAACAATGCGACCAAGTCCCGAAAGAACTACAAGGGTAAATTCGACCAGCTCGGGATGCAAGCCACAGTGGTGAGGCACCGTTTCCACGCTCACGCCGAACGCAAGTGAGCGAGTTGGTTGACTCGATGTCTGACTGTTCTGTGACGTAGGATGAGATCTATGGATCTGCGTACGCGGCTGCCGTTTACATTTCATCCGTGATGAAACTTCCAAAGGACAAGAAAGTGTATGTAATCGGCATGTCTGGGCTCGAGGAAGAGTTGAGAGAAGAAGGCATTTCTTTCACTGGAGGCACGGTACGCCCTGCACATACTAGGTGGTTACAATGCATCCCAGTTCACGGCATCCTACCTAGGATGCAGCGGACAACACGCTTGAACCATTCACTCTGGACAATTTCATTCCAGACCCAGACATTGCTGCTGTCTTGTGCGGTCTCGATGTGAAGATCAACTACACGAAGCTTTCAAAGGCTTTTCAATACCTCATTCGCAACCCCGGCTGCCAGTTCCTCGTCACTAATGACGATGGCACATACCCTAGTGCAGATGGATTGCTCCCTGGAGCTGGGTCCATCAGTGCACCTCTCCGTTTCGCATTGGAAAGGAATCCTATCAGCATCGGAAAACCTGCAAAGACAATGTTGGACTGCATCCAAGCAAAGTAATTCACTTGTCAATTCACGGTCAGAACGGTCCGGACACTAATGATGCCCCGGTCAGAGTCAATTTTGATCCAGCACGCAGCATCATGATTGGAGACCGTCTGAATACTGACATACTTTTTGGACAAGCTGGGGGCCTCGCAACTCTCCTCGTCCTAACAGGTAAGTAGTAATCGTAGATCGTATGATAAATGGCGGTTATACCATCACAACCAGGCATCACTTCCAAGGAAGACATCATTGGTCACCGAGCTTCATCAATTGTTCCCACATACGTAACTGAGTCAATAGGTGACCTCCGTGCTGTTAGATCAGGTTGATCATAGAATTCTTCTTAAATAGATAGATAACCCGTCAATTACTCCTGGGTTTCGATGACTGTGATCGGACATGCACTGTGGCAAGCCACCTGACTGTGTTGAAAGCAAATGCCAAGAGTGCGCCAATGATGTAACCTCCAAGACTCCCAAAGAGCGGCGTCAAAGGCCAAGCCTACAGGGAAAGATTAATGGGAATAAGTTAGGGAATATCTGTGTGACCGTACCTGCCAGGGTTGATCCCAGTCAAGTGCGATGGGGATAGCGCCAAGCCAGCCGCCAATGAATGTCCCAACTGCTGGGTAGACCATCGCACACTCGATCGCATTCCTTGGTCTATAAAGGGGTTTGCACGGGGAGCATGTCTCTGAGTTTCTTCACTTACGATAGTTCAACGAAGAGCCGTGTCCATGTCAGTCTGTTGATCATCGAGGGGGTGTCTGAAGCCAAAGACGGCAATCCAAGTACGAACGCAGGGGTGAAGGTGGTCAGGATAGCGATCACGAAAGCTAGGAGCGCTGTCTGCAAAATATGACTCCTCGATGACTCAATGACAATAACCCAAAATTTAGCATGGACGGACACACGTTGCGAGTGGGGCGCCGAACACGACGATGGCGGCGTATGTTGCCAAGGTGGTACACGAGGTGAAAGCGGTCGCGTCCTTCAATCTCTGAATCCAATTGTCGGATGAGTGAATGCTGTCGACCCCATAACTTCCATGTGCGTACCGTGAAGCGTAGACTGTCGAACCGCACGCGGTCAAGTTTGACTTCAGCCTCGGTCCCCTTGAGTGTCTGCTCAAAAGACCACTTTCGCATCCAGCTCGCCCACCACACTTCCAAGAGAGTAAGCCCAGCAGATATCCAGCTCAGCGTCAAAGACGGGTTTGCGGTCAACGCCGTCATGAATTCTGAGTGAGGTCTGTCCGTCTTTCGGGCGGCGAGGGGTGTAAAAAGATGGGTCGTTCGGGGGAGGTATAGGGCGGTGAACCCGACGAGGATTAAGCGTACACCGAGAACGGAGACATATTGAGCAAATGGAAAAAGATCTACGGGCGCTGGCACAGTGACGGTTTTGCCTGATTTCGAAGACGTATTCTCGCTAGCACTGGGTGGCTTTGCAGCCCTGGCGCGCGTGGTTGACATGTACGGCGTTCAGAAGCGGACAAAGTGTGCTGATCAAGTTCAAGGACAACCACTGCCCGCTATTGTGGGACCAACCGAAGGTCACCAGCGGACAATGCTTACTTCCATAGGCTTACGCATATTCCGATTCCTGTTGTTACTTGGCACTCGTCTTCGTGGGTCTGTCGGACGCGTAGCGCTCGCACTTCGAGCTCAATTTGCTTCATTTTGGAGATCAATTCTAACATTCGCATATCGCGGAGGCCAGGCCCAAATTCGATTCCATGCAGACGATGGCCCCGTTTTGAACAACAATTCCACGGGAGGACGCCCGCAAATTCCAGAACCTGAAAAGGTGGAGGAAGTTCGCAGCGGAACTCTTACAACTGTGCCCGTGCGAGATATCGCAGACTACTGGCAGAATGAACTATCAAAGTACCAAACTCTTACCTTAAGTCACGCCGAGTTCAAAGACCCACTCCCTGCGACTCCTGAATCCGAAGGCGGATCGCAGCGATATAAGCCTAGGAGTGTTGAGTGAGGGTACCTTGAATTCCTGTGTCTGTGCTGCTCTTACTCTACGTTCGTTCTGGCTCTCAGTCAGAGCGTCGAACCTCCTAAGATCCCAGCTGGGCAAAAAACTCTCTTGGATGCGTAAGTTCACCTCCTCTACAAGACCCGTCTATCCCTTGATGGCTCTCAATATAGACTACCATCACTTCCAGATGGCTGGACACGACATGTTCATCCCGAAGGAAATGTTCTCTTTTATCACGAAGGATTAGTATGTTCGTTTTTCATGTGCATTATACCCATGTTGTGAACGCTTGCCAAGCATATATTCACAGAGAGTGATGTATTTGACCACGGAAACGACATCCTGTTTTACGCCACGAGACTCATCCAGAAAGCGACCCAGAACGACGATGTTATCCTGGACGGCCTCACCGAAATTGTCCTGAATACGGACGGTAGTGGACAATGGCATTATTACCTTGTTGATCACACCCACCGCCTTCTCTTCTGGGTTCATCCAGTTAACCCACAGGATCTCGGTACCGATTTGCGAGGAGTCAGTGAATTCAGCCATATCAGTATGTTTCATGTGTTGCTGCTTTCTTCTACTGACATGCATTTAGGATATTTGATCGAGACACATTACTGGTATGCTTCCTGTGGTCTCTCAGGCACGTATGCGCCTCTTTTACTCAATCTTAACGCTGACCTCAGCTCAAGAATATCGTATATGACATGGAGTCGAGGACGCATTGTGAATATTACCCGCACAATCGTAGCTTTCCAAAAAAAGTCTTTGAAGACCTTAGAGGGATGCTCAATTATGCCAAGACGGGTACATCCCCTCTGTGAAATTCCCATACTGTTCTTATTGAATAACCAGACATGATAACTGCCGATTCGTCCTCGAGCCCATTCGCACAAGACGAGCTTGTTGCGATCTTGGACCTTGTCAACTCACTCAAGGGTACATTTTCCTAGTTCGTGTTGTTTCCCAAGCCTTGCTGACTTTTACCGAAGATGAGGGGAACGTTTCTGATCCATACAGCACTTGGGTCATTGGTATGATTATGTCTTTTCTCGCCATTAAATGGTGCTCATATTACACGAAGCACGGTTGATGACGTATTTCAGTGGGTGCCACTGGACATGTTTTGCTGCCTGCTTTCCTGAACGCAACACCAGCTGAAATCCAGTTCCTGAGTTTTTGCGGCCAGCCATGCGCGCGTTTGAACGCAGATACACCGCTGTTTGGACAACAGACTTGGAATCATAGCGTCGTATTCAGAATTGTCAATCTGTTTCTACTTACATCACCGAACGAGCATGCTATTCGTTTGCAACGGGTCTGGGTTGACGGCATTATCATCCAACCGCGTTGGAAGAATTTCGTGAACAGGCTCACGGCAGAGCTGAGCCGGTATCCCATCTTTGTGAGTCAGTCTTGCTTTGCGTATGGAATATCTTACGGCTCGCAGTCTACAGTAATGCTTGCTGTGAACTTTAGCTTCCTTGCTGTCCTTGGTGCTGTCACTCCAGGCTCGCATGCAAGTTTGATCCAAATCATCCTCTATTGTTCAGTGGTTTCAACGATAGGGTCTATTATATTCTCATTTTCCTTGTCAAATGTGTACAGTGATCCAAGACTTATGGACGCTGACACTGCGGTATGTTTCTATGGCATACATTGTGTCTGCTCGTAGTGCTCACGTTGGCCATAACAGGCGGAAGTCATGAAGACGCTCAGTCGAAGGAGATGGGGAATGGCGTGCCTTGCAATCACGCACAGTCTTCCGATTGCCTGTCTCATATGGTCGTAAGTCATTTCTACGGATACGGTCGTGTCGATCCCCCTTTGACTCACATGGTTCTAGCATTACCCTCTTCTCCGCGGCCCTCGCGATACAGATTTTCTATCCGAAAGAACGCTCCACCGTCGCAACCCTTGGTGTCGAATGTTTCATCCTCGTGCTATTTGGGGTCATGAGCGGCATCATAATAGGGCTGTTCCGTAAGAGTGACGATGTCGGTGACGCGGATACCTCTGCCGGAAATGTACCACCCCCTACACGGCACCAGGATGACGTTGAGCTGGGTTGTGCGAAGCGTTTCACTTCTTACGGTCGTTGACTCGTTCATGGATGTGATTCGAACAAGGCTCGGAATTGGATACCACGGTATTGGACGTTGTGCTCGTAACGCCTACCACTGCTGATAGTGCATAACTCTAATTGTGTTGACTTTCGTGTGATGCCCATCGTGGGCCCTGCACAAAAATAGCAAATTATGCATGTATTGACCGTATGCATACAGCGGAGATGGGTTGGGTTGGGACTACCAAAAATATGCGCATTAAGGATTGGGCAGGAAAAGACTCGGTTGATCCACATATGTATCTGGGCCCAACGTTACACTCTAAATCCTACACGACGGATTGTACTGGATATACACAGCAGACACTGACTCGGGGACACACAACGGTACGGGAGGTGCCATGGCAGGATACAGAGTATTCCAACTTGACGGAAACAACTGGTAGTGGATGAAAAAAACGGTGCCTCGAGACTTGACTTGCTCGTTGCGGGCTGCCACGAGGCGCCTGCGGTGACGTTCAGGGGTGAACAAGGCGTACATAGCCGCTAATAATGAAGCTCAGGGACAACCACCAGCGCTTGTCATTTCAATCGAATACCACCAGCTGCCAAAATGCTGATTCCGAGGGGCTCACGTCTATTCCGATTCCTGCTATCACTCGTCGTTCGCCTTCGTCGGTCCTTTGGATGCATAGCGCTCGCACTTCGAGCTCGGTTTGCTTTGCTATGGAGGTCAATTCTAACATTTGCACGTCCCAGAGGCCAGCCCCAAATTCGATTTCATGCAAATGACGCCCCCCCGGCGGACAACAACCGCGCGGGAGAACGTCGTCCACACATTCCAGTGCCTACGAAGGTGGAGGAAGAGGGCAGCGAAAGTTTCGCGGCTCTGCGCGAGCGAGGGATTACTTACTGGGAGAATGAACTATCAAAATACCAAACTCTTACCTTGAGTCATGAGTTCAAGAACCCACTCCCTGCGACTCCCGAAGGTGGATCACAGCGCTATGAGCCTAGGAGAGTTGAGTAAGGGTACCTTGAATTCCTGTCTCTGTACTGCTCTTACTCTTCGTTTGTTCTGGCTCTCAGAAAGGGCGTCAAACCTCCTGACGTCCCAGCTGGGCAAAAAACACTCTTGTTTGCGTACGTTCACCTTTTGTACGAGACTCGTCTGTCCTTTCACGGCTCTCAACAGACTGCGATCACTTCCGGCTGGATGGAGGCGGCATGTTCATCCCGAAGGAAATGCTCTCTTTTATCACGATGGATTGGTATGTTTCTTTTCCATGTGCATTACACTCCTGTTGTGGACCATTTCCAAGCATATATTCACAGAGAGCGATATATTTGACCATGGAAACGACATCCTGTTTTACGCCACGGGACTTATTAAGAAAGCGATCAAGAACGGCGATGTTTTCCTGGATGAGTTCACAGAAATTGTCCTGAATCTGGATGGTGGAGGACGTTGGCATTATTACTTTGTTGATCACAGCCACCGTCTTCTCTTCTGGGTTCAATCAGTTAAAACACGGGAGGATCTTAGTACTGGCTTGCAAGGGATCAATGGATATGGGCATATCAGTACGTTTGATCCGCCATTACTCTCTTCCACTGACATGTGGTTAGGATATCTGGTTGAAGCTCGGTACTGGTATGCTTGTTCCGGTAGTCTTCCAGGCATGTCTGGAGCCATTGTGTTTTATATTGTCGCTAATCCCAACTAAAGTATATCCTATATAACATGGAATCGAGGTCGCATTGTGAATACTACCCGCACAATCGTACCCTTCAGGAAGGAGTCTTTGAACACCTTAAAGGGATGCTCAATTATGCGAAGACCGGTACATCCCCTTCGTGAAATGCTCTCACTGTGTTCTCATCGTACCACCAGACACGATGACTGCTGGTTCCTCCACGAGCCCGTTCACAAAAGATGAACTTGCTGCGTTCTCGGACCTCATCGACTCACTCAAGGGTACATTTCCTCGCCCCTATTCTTCCCCGATCTTGCTGACTTTTAGCGAAGAGGACAAGATTTCTAACCAATACAGTATTTGGGTCATTGGTGCGACCGCAGCTCGTTACATCATGAAATGGTACTGATGTCACATGAAGCACGACTCATGGCGTTTTTCAGTAAGTGTCACTGAACATGTTTTAACACCTATTTTCTGAGTAAATATTAGCTGAGGATCAGTTCCTGAATTTTTGCGGTCAGCCGTACGCACGTTTGAACGCAGATACACCCTTGTTCGAGCAACGGCCTTGGAATCGTGGTATTGCGTTCAACTTGACCAATTGGTTTCTACTTTGGCAACCGAACGAACATGCTGTTCGTTTGCAGCGGGTCTGGGTCGACGGCATCATCATCGAACCTCGTTGGAAGGATTTCGTGAACAGACTCACGAACGAGTTAGGCCGGTATACCATCTTTGTGCGTCTGTCTCGCTTCTCGTGCCGGATATCTTATGGGTCACAGTCTACAGTGATGCTTGCTGTGAACTTCAGCTTCCTCGCTGTTCCTGGTGTTATTACTGTAGGTTCGCCTGCAAGTTCGATCCAAATCATCCTCTATTGTTCAGTGGTCTCAACTATTGGGTCTATCGTGTTCTCCCTTGTCTTGTTGAGCGTGTACAATGATCCGGAACTTATGGGTGCCAGCCTTGCGGTATGTTCCTATGGCGGATAACACTATTCGCCGTTCTCACGTTGGCCATGACAGGCGGAAGTCATGAAGACGCTCAGTCGGAGGAATTGGGGAATGGCGCGTCTTGCGATTACACATAGCCTTCCGATTGCCTGCCTCATGTGGTCGTATGTCATTCAACGCATTGTCCGACCGGTCCATTTATACTTTACTGACACGCTTCTAGAATCTTACTCTTCTTCGTGGCTCTCGCGGTACAGATTTTCCATGCGAAGGAACTGCCCACTTGCGCAACCCTCGGTGTCGAATTTGTCCTTTTTGCGTTACTTGTGCTCGTGAGCCTTCGTGTGATGGGGTGGTTTTATAAGGATGACAATGCCGGTGGTAGAGAAACCTCTGCGAAAAATGACTCATCCGTCGCAAGGCGACAGGGAGACGTTGAGCAGGGCTCGAAGTGTTGATTTTTTTTTTTTTCAGTTGTTGACTCGTTCATGGATGTCATTCGGACAGTACTTAGATATGCTCGTAATGGTTATGCTGATAGCAGGTAATGGTGTGGATTCACATAGGAAGGGCTGGACTGCCAACCCCGGGAATACCTCCCCGTGGGGTTGCCGCCTCGGCATAAGTAATAGATGAATCGACGAGGAAAGCGCCCTACCGAGACATGAACTGCGCTGCGCTGACGCCTTCAAGTTCGTTAACGATTTCAGGGTGCCTCCTGGCTTGTGGTCGGTTACTACACAGGATGGTTTATGTATATACCGAAGTCCAGCTTGGAAAACTTGAATCAGCGCTTGTGATACCAACCGAATACCACCAGCTGGCAATGCTGACCTCAACGGGCTCACGCGTATTCCGGTACCTGCTGTCACTCATCATTCGCCTCCGTCGGTCTTTTCAATTTGGACGCGTAGCACCTGCACTTCGAGCTTGGTTTACTTCACTCTGGAGGTCAATTCTAACATTTGCACGTCCGGGAGGCCAGTTCCAAACCTCCCGATTCCATGCAAGCGATGTCCCCGTAGTGGATAATAACCGCATGGGAGAACGTACGCAAACTTCAGTACTTGCAAAGGTGGAGGAAGAGGGCAGCAGAAGTCTGGCAGCTCTGCCCGTGCGGGATTTCGCTCACTGGCAGAACGAATTGTCAAGGTACCAGACTCTGACTTCAAGCTGTCAGTTCGACTTCGACTTCGACTTCGACAAGGTACTCGCTGCGATTCCTGAGCGAGGATCACAGCGGTATCAACACACGACCGTTATTGAGTGAGGGCACCTGGCATTCCCGTGTGTTGGTACCGCTCTTACTCTTCGTCCGTTCTGGCCCTCAGTCAGAGTCCTGACTCGGACTCTCTACGGATCCCAGCCGGTCAACAGACACTCTTGTCCTCGTAAGCCTACCCTATGTACGCGCTCCGTCTATCTATCGACAGCTCAAAACAGACTACCGCCACTTCCATATGGATGGAGACGACACGTTCATCCTGAAGGAAATGTTTTCTTCTACCACGAAGGATTAGTACGTTTCATTTTCATGCGGATTGTGTCACAGTTGTGGAACCTTTTCAAGCGTATATTCACGGAAAGCGATATAATTCGTCGCGAAACAGAAATCCTTGTTTACGCCATAGCACTCATCGAGAAAGCGGTCCAGAATAGCGATGTTATATTTGATGAGCTCACCGAAATTGTGCTGAATGCGCACGATGATGAAAGATGGTACTATTACTTTGTCGACCACAGACACCGCCTCCTTTTCTGGGTTCATTCAGTTACACAGGAGGACCTCGGTACGGGCTTGCAAGGGATCAATGGACATGGCCATATCAGTACGTTTGATGCCCCACTAAATTCTCTCACTGACATGTGGTTAGGGTATTTGGTTGAGGCTCGGTACTGGTATGTTTATTCCGGTGGTTTTTCAGGCACGTGTGGAGCCGTTGCGTTCTATATTAACACTGATCCTAACTCAAGTGTATTGTGTATCACACGGAATTGAGGTCACATTGCGAATACTACCCGCACAATCGTACACTTCCAAGAGAAGTTTATGAAGACCTTAGAGGGATGCTTAATTATGCCAAGACTGGTACATCTCTTTTGTGAAATACAGTCGCTGTGTTCTGATCGAACCACCAGACATGATAACTGCTGATTCCTCCACAAGCCCGTTCACACAAGATGAACTTGCTACGATCCTGGATCTAGTCAACTCACTCAAGGGTGCATTTTCCTCACCCGTTCTCTTTTTCGATCTTGCTGATTTTCAGCGAAGATGACGGGAAGATTGATGACCCATACAGCATTTGGGTTATTGGTGCGACTGTAGTTCGTTGCGTCATGTAATGGTGCTGATATCACATGAAGCACGATTAATGGCGTATTTCGGTGAGTGTCACTGAACATATTTTATCGCCTGCTTTCCTGAATAAACTGTCAGTAGATGAGCAGTTCCTGAACTTTTGTGGTCAGCCGCACGCACGTTTGAACGCAGATACACCCTTGTTCGAGCAACGGCCTTGGAATCGTGGCATTGTATTCACATTGGCCAATTGGTTTCTACTTTGGCAACCGAGCGAACATGCTGTTCGCCTGCAGCGGGTCTGGGTTGATGGCATCATCATCCACCCTCGCTGGAAGGATTTCGTGAACAGGCTTACGACTGAATTAGGCAGGTATACCATCTTTGTGAGTCTGCCTTACTTCTCGTGCCGGATATCTCATGGGTCACAGTCTACAGTGATGCTTGCTGTGAACTTCAGTTTCCTCGCTGTTCCTGGTGTTACCAATGCAGGTTCGCCTGCGAGCGTGATCCAAATCATCATCTATTGTTCAGTGGTTTCGACGATCGGGTCTATCGTGTTCTCCCTTGTCTTGTTGAGTATGTACAATGATCCGAAACTTATGGGTGCCGGCCTTGTGGTATGTTCCTATGGCGGATAACATGTCCATATCTACTCGCTGTACTCACGTTGGCCGTGACAGGCGGGAGTCATGAAGACACTCAGCCAGAGAAAATGGGGAATAACACGTCTTGCAATCACCCATAGCCTTCCGATTTCCTGCCTCATGTGGTCGTATGTTATTTAACGCACTGTCGGGTCCATTGACGCTTTACTGACATCTTTCTAGAATCTTACTCTTCTTCGTGGCTCTTGCGGTACAGATTTTTCATGCGAAGGAACTTCCCATTTGCGTCACGCTCGGTGTCGAGATTGTCCTTTTTGCGTTACTCGTGCTTATGAGTCTCCGCGTGATGCGGTGGTTTTATAGGCACGACGGTGACGGTGACGGGGATGGGGACGGGATGGGGACGGGGACGGGGACGGGGAAAACTCTGTAGAAAATGACCCATCGGCTCCAGGGCGAGAGAAAGACGTCGAGCAGGGCTTGACGATGCATTGAACCTTTTTACGGCTGTGTTTCGGACAGAGCTTGGAAAGTGAATACCACGATCTTGGACAGTAGATATGCTCGTAATGCTTATGCCAATGTACATACTGTCGTGCCGACGCTAGTGACACAAAAAATCACGGGAGGTGTAGCTGGGTATATGTGAAGAGAATTAAGGGAATTGAGACGATGTGTTTGTACTAATTTGCAACGAGACGAAAATTACTCATTTGCGAAGGGATATCGAGCTCTTGACCCTCAAGATCCCAGAAATCGGGCTGATGAATTTCATATCTGTTGGGAATGTAGTGTTTTTTGAACAGTTGCATTGTACAAGTGCCAGGTTGGGCGTGCTTTTATGAATGGATTTCAGCAGGAAAGGGACTAACCACCCAAGTTTGCTCTCAAAATCCTATGCGTCATAACTAATTGTACTGCACTGAATGTTTACAGCAGTACATTCAACGATACATAGCTGAAGTACTACGACGCAGGGTGTTACAACAAACCAACTAGTACATAATAGACGAGGGAAGTGCCTCGAGACTTGTCACAATGTTGAAGCTTGAAGCTTGAAGTGCCGCTGCTGCTGCCTTGCTTGTGGTTGGCCCAGCGGGTACTAATTGAGTGACGGAGCATATGTGGTCGCTGGTCAGGTACTAAGGTTGAAGTCTAAGGAGAACCACCAGCGCTCGTAAAACCAACCGAACACCCATCAGTTGGCAATGCTGACCTCAACGGGCTCACGCATATTCCGATTCCTGCTATCACTCGTCACTCGCCTCCGTCGATTCTTTCAATTTGGACGCACAGCACTCGCACTTCGAACTTGGCTTGCTTCACTTTGCAGGTCAATCCTAATATTTGCACGCTGCAGAAGCAAGTCCCAAATTCAACTGCGTGAAAGCAATGTCGCGGGCAACAGCTTCGTCGGAGAACGTCCGCCAATGTCAGAACTTGCAAAAGTGGAGGAAGAGGGCAGCGGAAGTCTGGCAACTCTACCCGTGCGGGGTATCGTCCACTGGCAGAACGAGTTTTCAAAATACCAGGCTCTGACTTCAAGTTATCAATCCAATTGTGACCCACACCCTGCGACTGCTGAAGGCGGATCACAGCGTTATGAGCCTAGGCGGGTTAGGTGAGGGTACCTTGAATCCCTGTGTCTCTGTACCACTCTTACTCGCCCTCAGTCAGAGTCCTGGCTCTCTGGTCATCCCAGCTGGGCAACAGACACTCTTGTCTGCGTAAGTCCATCCTTTGTACGAAACCCGTTTAACCCTCGACAGCTTTCAATAGACTACCACCACTTCCAGATGGATGGAGATCACACGTTCATCCCGAGGGAAATGTTTTCTTTTATCACGAAGGATTAGTACGTTGCTTTCATGCGCATTACGTCCCAGTTGTGAACCCTCTTCAAGCGTATCTTTACAGAGAGCAACATCATTTGCCGCGAAAAGGAAGTCTTATTTTACGCCACGAGACTCATACAGAGAGCGATCCGGAACGGTGATGTTACCTTGGATGAGCTCACCGAAATTGTCCTGAATGTAGACGATAATGGACGATGGTACTACTATTTCGTCGACCACAGACACCGCCTCCTTTTCTGGGTTCATCCAGTTACGCAAGAGGATCTTGGTACCGGCTTGCAAGGGATCAATGGATATAGTCATATCAGTACGTTTGATGTGCCATCACTTTCTTTCACTGACATGTAATCAGGATATTTGGTTGAGTCCCGGTACTGGTATGCTTCTTCTGGTGGTCTATCAGGCATGTTTGAAGCCGTTGTATTCTATCTTGACACTGACCTTAAGTCAAGTATATCGTATATGACATGGAATCGAGGTCACATTGCGAATACTACCCGCACAATCGTACACTTCCAAGAGAGGTCTTTGAGGATCTTAGAGGGATGCTCAATTATGCAAAGACCGGTACATTTCCTCCGTGAAATGCCGTCGCTGTGTTCTGATCGAACCCCCAGACATGATGACTGCTGATTCCTCCACAAGCCCGTTCACACAAGACGAACTTGCTATGATCTTGGATCTCGTTAACTCGCTCAAGGGTACATTTTCCTAGACTGTGTTATTCCTCGGTCTTGCTGACTTTTCGCGAAGACGACAGCAAGATATCCAACCCGTATAGTATTTGGGTCATTGGTGCGACTGTAGCTCGTTGCGTCATGTAATGGTGCTGATATCACATGAAGCACGACTAATGGCGTTTTTCAGTGAGTGTCATTGGACATTTTTAGCACCTGTTTTCTGAGTAAATATTAGCTGAAGACCAGTTCCTGAATTTTTGTGGTCAGCCGTGCGCACGTTTGAACGCGGATACACCCCTGTTCGGGCAACAGACATGGAATCGTGGCATTGTATTCACATTGACCAATTGGTTTCTACTTTGGCAACCGAACGAACATGCTGTTCGCCTGCAGCGGGTCTGGGTTGATGGCATCATCATCCAACCTCGTTGGAAGGATTTCGTGAACAGACTCACGAACGAGTTAGGCCGGTATACCATCTTTGTGCGTCTGTCTCGCTTCTCGTGCCGGATATCTCATGGGTCACAGTCTACAGTGATGCTTGCTGTGAACTTCAGTTTCCTCGCTGTTCCTGGTGTTACCAATGCAGGTTCGCCTGCGAGTGTGATCCAAATTATCCTCTATTGTTCAGTGGTTTCAACTATTGGGTCTATCGTGTTCTCCCTTGTCCTGTTGAGTGTGTACAATGATCCGGGACTTATGGGTGCCAGCCTTGCGGTATGTTCCTATGGTACTTAGCATGTCTACTCGCTGTGCTTACGTTGGCCATGGCAGGCGGAAGTCATGAAGACGCTCAGTGAGAGGAAATGGGGAATGGCGCGTCTTGCAATCACGCATTGCCTTCCGATTTCCTGCCTCATATGGTCGTATGTCATTTTAACACACTGTCGGTTCATTCACACTTTACTGACACCTTTATAGAATCTTACTCTTCTTCGTGGCCCTTGCGGTACAGATTTTCCATGCGAAGGAACTTCCCACTTGCGCAACGCTCGGCGTCGAATTTGCCATTCTCGCATTACTTGTGTTCGTGAGTCTCCGCGTGATGGGGTTCTATAGGAACGACGATGCAGGTGATGGGGAAATCCCTGTGGAAGATGGCCCATCGGCTCCGGGGCGACATCAAGACGTTGAGCACGGCTCGACGAAGAGTTGAACTCTTTTACGATCGTTGACTCATTCACGGATGTGATTCGGACAGGGCTCAGAATTGGATACCATGGCTTTGGACAGTATATATGCTCGTAATGCCTACGCTGATGTGCATGCTTTGTATAGAAATTGACCATCTTTTCTTAATACTCTGATCATGTTGACGGCTCCGGCCCAGGTCGTCGAGTGGCATTCCCTAGTACGTCCTAGATTGCTGACATGTTTAGGATGTTTCTTGGTGCTCAGTCTCCATATAATGGTCTGCTAATGAACACTAGTAGCATGGCAAAAAGTATTGCTAAACTTGTCTTGTCCACCGATGGTATCTCAGCTCAGTACTACCGTGTCACGTTTGTCCACTCACTTTCAATCAACGATAGAATCCCGGCGTTACTTGTACCATTCTGAGCATACAGCTGGGACCAGTACTTTTGGTCACTAGACCAACCTGAGACATGGTCGGAGAAGTCTACGCAAATCGATTGTGCAGCGCAATCGTTCATAAGGCATGCCAAATGTGTTGTGACCAACTGTATTGTATTGAGTATACGGCAGACAGCGACACACTCAACAATGCGAGAGGTGCCACGATGCAGCAGTGTGTTATAACAGAATACCTAGTGATAGATGAATCAATGACTCATTGAAGAAATTGTCTCACCGCCGAGACCTGAAGTACGCTGCGCCGCTGCCTTCAAGCTTGTTGGCTTCATAATTTAGGGTGCCCCCTGGCTTGTAGCCAGTACATATGTGTGACGTTCGGAAGCAAACAGGGTGGTTTATGTACTGAAGGGAGTGCAACCTGGAAAACAGCCGGCGCTTGTGACGCGAATTGAAACCACCAGCTGGCAATGCTGACCTCAACGGGTTCGCGCATATTCCGATTCCTGCTATCACTCGTCATTCGCCTCCGTCGGTCCTCCCAGTTTGGACGCATAACACTTGCACTTCGAGCTTGGTTTACTCCACTCTGGAGGTCAATTCTAACATTTGCACCATTTGCACGTCCCGGAGGCCAGTCCCAAGCTTTTCAATTACATCCAAGCGATGTCCCCATGGTGGACAGCAACCGCATGGGAGAACGTGCGCAAATTTCAGGACCTGCAAAGGTGGAGGAAGAGGGCAGCGGAAGTCTGGCAGCTCTGCCCGTGTGGGGTTTCGTTCACTGGCAGAACGAATTGTCAAGATACCAGGCTCTGACTTCAAGCTACCAGTTCAAGTTTGACGTACTCGCTGTGACTCCTGAGCGAGGATCACAACGGTATAACCGGAGGACCGTTATTAAGTGAGGGCACCTGGCATTCCTGTGTGTTGGTACTGCTCTTACTTCTTCGTTCGTTCTGCCCTCAGTCAGAGTTCTGACCCTCTAGACATCCCAGCTGGTCAACAGACACTCTTGTCTGCGTAAGTTCACCTTCTGTACGACCACCGTCTATCCCTTGACAGCTCTTAACAGACTACCGCCACTTCCATATGGATGGAGACGACACGTTCATCCCGAAGGAAATGTTTTCTTTTACCACGAAGGATTAGTACGTTTCATTTTCATGCGGATTGTGTCACAGTTGTGGAACCTTTTCAAGCGTATATTCACGGAAAGCGATATAATTCGTCGCGAAATGGAAATCCTTTTTTATGCCACAACACTCATCGAGCAAGCGATCCAGAACAGCGATGTTATCCTGGATGAGCTCACCGAAATTGTCCTGAATGTGGACGATAATGGACGATGGTACTATTACTTTGTCGACCACAGACACCGCCTCCTTTTCTGGATCCATCTAGTTACGCAGGAGGACCTCACCGACGTGCAAGGGATCAGTCAATATAGTCATATCAGTATGTTTGACGCACACCCTTTTCTTTCACTGACACGCGCTTAGGGTATTTGATCGAGGCACACTACTGGTATGCTTCTTCTGGTAGCCTTTGAGGCATGTCTGCGCCTGCTGCGTTCTATCTTGTCACTGACTTGAGACTTAGGTAAATCGTGTATGACGTGGAATCGAGGTCGCACTGTGAATACTACCCGCACAATCGTATACTCCCAAGAGAAGTCTATGAAGACCTTAGAGGGATGCTTAATTATACCAAGACCGGTACATCCCCTTCGTGAAATATCCTCACTGTGTTCTCATTGAACCACTAGACATGATGACTGCTGATTCCTCCACAAGCCCGTTTACACAAAATGAACTTGCTGCGATCTCGGACCTCGTTAACTCACTCAAGGGTACATTTTCCTCGCCCGCGTTCCTTCTTCCCCGATCTTGCTGACTTTGAGCGAAGACGACGACAAGATTTCTAATCAATATAGTATTTGGGTCATTGGTGCGACTGCAGCTCGTTACGCCGTGAAATGATGCTGATATCACATGAAGCACGACTAATGGCGTTTTTCAGTGGGTGTCATTGGATGTGTCCGATCATATGCTTTTCTGAACGCAACACTAGCTGAAAATCAGTTCTTGAATTTTTGTGGTCAACCGTGTGCACGGTTGAACGCAGATACACCGCTGTTCGGACAACCGACTTGGAATCGTAGCAAGGTGTTCAGAGCCGTCAGTCTGTTTTTATTTGGATCGCCGAATGACCATGCTGTTCGTTTGCAACGGGTCTGGGTTGACGGCATCATCATCCAGCCTCGTTGGAAGGATTTCGTGAACAGACTCACGACTGAGTTAGGCCGATATACTATTTTTGTGAGCCCCTCTCGCTTCTTGTGCCGGATATCTTATGGGTCGCAGTCTACAGTGATGCTTGCCGTGAACTTCAGCTTCCTCGCTGTTCCCGGTGTTATTACTGTAGGTTCGCCTGCAAGCAAGATCCAAATCATCATCTATTGTTCAGTGGTCTCAACGATCGGGTCTATTATGTTTTCCTTTGCCTTGTTGAATGTGTACAATGATCCAGGACTTGTAGTCGCCAGCCCTGCAGTATGTTTCTATGACAGATATCATACCTGCATTGAGTACTCACGTTGGTCATGACAGGCGAAGGTCATGCAGACACTCGGTCAAACGAAATGGGGAATGGCGTGTCTTTCAATCACGCACAGTCTTCCGATTGCCTGCCTCGTGTGGTCGTAGGTTATTCTAATGCACGGTTGCGTCTATTCACGCTTCACTGACACATTTCTAGAATTGCACTCTTCTCCACGGCCCTCGCGATACAGATTTTCGGTCCGAAAGAACATCCCACTGGCGCGACTCTCGGCGTTGAATGTGTTATTCTCGTGTCATTTGGACTCATGGGCATGGGCGTGATGCAGCTGTTTTCCAGGAGCGACAATGTGGATGATGCGGAAGATTCTGAGGAAAATGTCTCATCGCCTACAGGATCACAGCATGACGTTGAGTGGGGCTTGGCGAAGTGTTGCACTTTTTACGGTCGTTGACTCGCTTACGGACGTGATTCGGACAAGGGTCGGAATTGGATACCACTATATTGTACTGAATGTATACAACGGACACCGATAAGGTCGTATTTCTTACCTGACGATGCGAGGGAAGATAGAAGATGTTCCAATGGAATGACCGGTAACGGATGATATCAAAGGTGCTTATATAGTGGATGTGGAGATTGTCGCCTGCAATTTCACGGAAATTGTCAAGTAAATGCGCTCCGCCGCTATTATCTGTACAGACGCAATAAATCTGTGAAGGTATCGGGAGGGAAAAGGAAACATTAATGCTGTATGTCGATGGTGCCCCAGCCTGACGCCCTTCATGCTACTTACAAGAATCCTCTAGTAGTCAGCCTTAGCTTCCGGCGAACGCATGAGAGACACAGGCGGGACCCCCTCGGAGTGGTCTACGGTGGCTGGCCCTTCACCTCTACGTTGTTCAATCTGTGCACCAAAGGTTCTGTCTCGTGCAGGACATCGGCTGCCGGTCTCACTCTCACCGCGGGGGTGGAGTCTTGGGCCGCCAATTCGACGCAGCGGGTTTTCGGGCTGCTTGCTTCTGCGAAGCACAACAAGTAACGACGTTCATAGGTGTATGAACACATGAACAAGCCTTTGGCTGAACCGGGGGATTTCGCAACCGCCCGCTAAGGTGAGTTCGGATTTCACATCAGTTGCAACCAGCAGGCACTGCACGTTTCGCAGGGTCAGGGAACAGGGCGTTCCAGACTGCGGTAATATTGGTGTTCGGCTCACAGTCACTAATTATACTTTGTATGATATTTACCTCATGCTACTGTACCAGCACTCGCTCATTCCGTGCAAACGGAAGCAGTAGTACAGCTTTGTGCACGAGGTTCCTGGGCGGCGGGACTCGTGACGCGGTGGTAGGCTGAATTCAATTATGCAGGAAGTTGGATTGGCCGATAGTGTAAGAATCCTTGCATCAAAAAAAAAAGACATTAATTCATCCATCTGAGTTGAAGTGAATGTTGAGAGGATTTTACAGACAGTTGAATAAACAACAGTTCAGCCTCCACAATTTTTGTTTGAGTTATATTTAAGTCTTGCTGTACTATCACGGCATGGCTTATTTATGAAAGTTGGCCCAACTCAGCGTGTCATCATCGTGGACTCGCAGCTACATTCCTCGCGGCTACTTGGCGCCGGGCGTCTACTACACCATCCGACGTTTCCTCTGTATTCTCACTCCAGTTTTCTTTTCAGGCCACTCACGCAATGTCTGGCGACTGTAATGATGTATGTTTCCGGCTGATTGGCAGTTGGACGTGTTCTTAGACAGTACTATTCAGGTGGCAGATCTATCAGAAGTCGAGGTCGACCAGCGAGCGCTGGTGAATATGCTCTCTCGTTACCCTGGGACGTTCGATGGTACAATATTTTCCGAATTCTGGTGTTAGACCTTCGCTAACTTGCCGATCAAGTACTCCGAGAACTCGTCCAAAATGCCGACGATGCTAATGCGCGCAGCGTCGAGATACACTTTCAGACTACAGAAGCAAAGAAATATCAACCCGCTAGCAAACCCGACGTCAGCAAACTCAACGTGAGCCTCAGCTATTTTGGTCAGGATTCCGTTCAATTTTGACTCCATGATCATAGGTGTGCAAGTGGATCGTCAAGGACGACGGCGACGGTTTCAAAGAAAGGGACTGGGAGAGGCTTGGTGAAATAGGTATCTCCATCCGCTTATATGAGAGTGCAGTCTGATACGTGGTTTGGTGCGAATCAGCGGCTGGCAATGAAGACTCCACGAAAATCGGCGCTTTCGGGGTCGGTGAGTATCCTTCGGTTGTCCGGTTGTCCTGGAAGGTTGATCCTCTCCTTCCCAGGGTTTTATAGTGTACTGAGTATATCAAATCGACCACTCGTAAGGTCCAATGGTAATGATCCCTTCTCTATCATGACTAAGGCACAGCGGTATTTATTCATGCACCCGTCTAGGCAAATCATTACAATTTCTCAGGGGGGAAGATGGGATGGTTGGTGCTTGGTTTCTTGGTGGAAACATACTGACCATCAAGGATCAGCTCCTCAAGCCGGATAAACCCCAGGTCGATAATTCATCGGACTTTCGGACTTCGGTTGAGCTCGAGTTGCACAAGCCGGAACCATTGCCTGTGCTCGCCGACCTTGCAAGATTCTTAGTTTCTTCCGTTGCTTTCCTGACGAACATCAACACTATCTCGATTTATCTCGACAGCCACCGTATTCTACGTATACAAAGGCATGTGAAACCACTGGTTAACCTGCAGATTCCCCAACACCTAAAGCCCACAACCCCGTTGGAAACTCTGACAGTGGAATCCATACAGCATACTGGTGAGGCGATACAAGTCGCTTCTGGGCGTCTCTGACCATGCACAGTTCAAAGGATCGCGGTCGATGCTGCGGAATGGGCGTTCGCTTCGAGTTCGGCGTCATCGGACACGGGTGACATTTTGAATGAACGGCGTCTTGAAGAGCTTGATCTGATACGTACTTTGCTAAGTGCTCATGCTGCACTGAAGGATTGTATCATCGCCCATGACTTGTATACGGCAAAGATCAGCATTAATCTGCCTCCCGACTCAAAGATGAAGAAAAGTGTGGAGTCGTGCATGAAATCGCTTCCACCCTCCTTTACATGCAAGGCTGTCTATGTAGGCATTCTTCATTCTAACGATTCACCACTGTTAACCTCTCTCGTTCTAGTTTAACTCTGAACAGTGGGATTCCTTGGTCAATAGCTTGAACTCACCCAAGGCGAAATACCTTACCCACTTTTTCTGCGGTTCACATGGCATTTTCCCTGAGAAGGACAGGCACGTACCTCGGTTCATTGTTTTCCGTGTATTGACATGCTGCTATCTGAACTGAGCAGCGGTCGCCTTGTCATAGTAAGTATTTTCTTACCAACCATCGACGCGACTTCTATACATGGGATGTAGGGCCAGAGTACCAACCAAACAACGGGCATCAGACTGCACATTTCTGGGCACTTCTTGCCCACAATGGAACGTGGCGCAATTGATTTGGCGTAAGCATGTTACGTGTATTTTGTATACGCCCGCTGACTGGCTGGTCAGAAACGGGCAGATTAAAGGTGTGTATATAGGCAGTGAGCGTCTTCCGAATCTCTTGTCTGATGTGATCGATAGTCTGGAACGAACAAGTGCTTCATGTCGGTGGTTTTCTGGCACGCGTAATCTATGAGGAAAAAATGAATGCTACTCAATCCAACGGTCATCTTGCAACGCAACTGGGTTTGCGCACGATGGACGGTTTCGCTTTTGGCCCTACTGTACCGCATGGCGAGGTGTCAGAGATTCTGCAAGATGCTTTCTTCTCTTGCTGCCACGATGAGAAGTCGCCGCTTCCGGTCGTATCTGACGCCGGGATCTCATGTGCGTCGGACCCGCTCCTCCGTCAAAGGAACAAAGATCTATCATTCCTCAAGAGATATCGGGTTCTTCACGAGGAGGTGCGCCCATGCTCCGAGATCATCCGCCGATACAAAATTCCGCTATTCAAATTTGGAGACATCTTGCGGGAGTTTGAATCTGGAGTCACTCAAGACGCATTGAAGTTGTTCTTTGTTTGGTGGGACGACGTCAACAAGAACCCACCTGCTAACCCCAAACAAAAAGATGCGCGAGAGGATTTTTGCAAGTCATTTCGCTCCCGGGTTGTCCTGCGCTCGAGTAACGGCGAGATGATTCCGCTCAGGAACATCAAGTACTTCACATTCTTCCAGTTACCTGATGACCTTTCCCACCCGCGCAGCATCTACGTCGACGTCACGCAACGTGTGCCTACTAGGAATGCCATCGAGCGTTTCGGTTGGACTCAACTCCCACTGCTTGACTGGCTTGGAGAGGTCTGTTCCCGGGTCCCACGGCTCCCGGACTCGGACGCGGGCTACCATATTTTGCGTGTCCTTGTTCAATTCGCACTGGTGGAACAAGACATGTCTTCAAGGAAGTGGTCGCGGGCCGCAGAACTCATAAAGGATCTAAAATGCATACCCACCACCGATAATGGACTAGAGTTACCAGCCAAATCGTACTTCGACGTGGCTGACGTCTGCGAGAGCCTTCCAGTCGCACAGGAGGCTGATTTCCTAGACATTCCGGACACTCCTGTTGCAACTCAGAAGAGTTTTGACTTTGAACCAGTGGACGAGAAACACATACACACTGTGTTGGCCTCCATTCGTGTACGTGCAAAAATGACCCAGGAGGTCTGGGAAGATATGGTTGGAAGGTATGTTAAATTGGTACGGATTGCCTCTGTTCCACCGTGACAGATTCTGCAGGTTAGAGAGGGACGCCTCAGAAGAATCCAATTATCGCCTTTTACGATATCTGGCAATCGTTCACAAGGGGGAATTGTCAGATCAGCAGAACAATGACTTGAAGGAGAAGAAAGTTTTCTATTCAGAGAATCATGGTCGGGTGTCCGCGAAGGAGTTGCTTTTGGCCAATGAGGATGTACGCGCCCTCGGACTACCGATTCTCGCATTATCACGGGATCGCATAGCCTCTATACAAGAAGATGTTGAGCCACCTGGCTCGTTCGCGGTGCAACGGTTCATTGAATCTCTGGGCATCCAAAGATATCCGAGCCTCGACAAGATAATTGCCCAAGCCGCTTCGGACAACTCGGAGGTTCAGTCTCTCGCATTTCGACACTTCTTGTCGCATCTGGATACACTTTACTGTGATTACAAACCCGACAACTTCGATAAATTTGCTTTCATCCCAACGCAATGCGGGTCACTTGCATGTCCAAACGAGGTAACGCAACGTACAGTCTTGGGCCCGCGAAGTCGCTAACATATTTCGACAGGTGTTTGCTTCGGCCGTGTGGGAGAAGCTGGGCTTCAAGCAAGTTTCTGACGATTTGTGCCGTGACCTCTCAAGATTGGTCATCAAGGAGAACCCATCCGTTGATACCATTATCAAATATCTAAGGACTCCAGAACGCACACTACCAGACCGAAAGACCGCCGCCACCTGGTTTGAGCATTTATACTTGCACGGAAGTACGTCCATGTCTCGTATTTCGTGCTGGATATGATTCTAACCGTGGTCGTAAAGACCTTCCCGGTTCGAAATTGCGCGAATTGTCCACGATCCCCTTCGTGCCCGTGAAGAACCCAGACCCTGCATCTTCCGGGTCTTCATCTACGCAGTACATCTGTCCGAAAGATTGCTTCATCATGTCAGCCGAAACGAAGCCGCACTATCGCGGGATCTTTACATTTGTCGATTTCGATCAGAATGGGGATAGTTTCTTAGATCTTTGTGGCGCCAAGAAGTCACTCGACGCATCAGACATCGTCCGCAAGATAGTGGAAAACCCTCAGAGCTACCTGAAAGCCCTCGGGAATAATACCAAGCTGTAGGTCGGTTATCGACGACGTATGAGATGATTCATGTTTTCTTAGATACCTCGATGACTTGCGTACGATCGCGTCACAACTAGACTCAATACCCGAGGAAGACAAGCAAGCCATGAAGAAAGCTCCAATGTTTCCTGCCGAGTGGAAGGGCAAGGTTACCGAAAGGCTTTTAACAGCAGAGCAAGTGCCCATCAGGGACTGGGAAAGTCGCGAGTTCAGTGACAATGTTTTCGTAGCCCCCAATGACGATATGCTTGAAAGTAGGTGTGCTAATTCCAGTGTTCGTTATCAGTTCGCTCATCCTTGTCATAGAAATGTACTGCGAGATGGGTTCAATATTTCTGGGGACGTATGTGCAGCATCACATCGTCCCCATCCCTTTCAGAGCCAAGTGTATCCCACAGTTCACCCGTGATCAAGTCATCCGGCGCATCAGGTGTTTTATGGACCAGCGAGATAAAAGCGAGAAGACGGATGTTTCGTTCTATGGTCAGGGCTCAACAAACGATCTACAGGTGAAAGCCTGCAAGTGCCTCATGATGCACAAAACATTTGCGCCATTATATGGAGTTTCGGCTGACATTGGGACTACGGGGGTGGTTGAGACTGTACCTGTCCCAACCACGGCAGGTTTTGAATTCGGCGAAGCTGACCAGCCACACACCCTCTGGATGGTCACATGTAGAGGTAGTGACCCGATAGCCCTGCGCAAGGAGTACGTTCTTTCCCTCTATCATCGCACTTTCTAACTTCCACAAAGCATTGCGTTGGCGCTTTGTCATGTTCTGCTCAAGACTTATGGGCCTAATGACATATTGCTCCTGGCCTCGTTATTCAAGGAGAGCGACAAAGACCTCGAAAAATACTATGGCAGTGAGATAACGTCCGAAGTGCCAAGTCCTCCTGATGCACAAGGTAACATTGTTAATCATACAATACTTCGATCTAACTATAGCCTGGTCCTGATAGTGAAGTCCAAGAGCAAGACCCACGGATTCCTGAAGAAAATGGTCCACATACCAAGAGGTCTGACGATTGTCGGCAAGAAAACTACGCCTCGTAGAGATTGTGAGATACGCGGTAGGAATATTTATGCTCTTTTCTGATGCATTATTGATGTTGCTACTGATAGACGTTGGAAGAGCAATTGAATTGTGGGGCAAGTTAGACTCGAATGACAAGATTCCCGATTTTAGTGGACCCTGTCAACCACACCCTATTAGTCCCAAGATCCAAAACCACAAATGCAAGCAGGTCGACGCCAGAATGGTAAAAGATGAAAGTTAGTCCTTGATCAGTTATTTAAACCCTGGCTAAAATCCAGACGTAAAAGCTCTACAAGATGAAAAGACAGGAATCAACTTCTATATGATAGGTGAGTATCTTCGAGATTGTTCTATCCAACTATTCCAACCAAGTGCGAGTAGAAGATGCACAATGTCCCTCGCCACCACAGCCTGCCCTCGAAGACTTTGCAAAGCTCATCTCACAATTGGCCCGTGTGTTTGGCCAAGAAAAACCCTCTGCAGGCTGCTATATTTTCTGGGAAGACGCAGACGACAATCTAATGGCTTTCAATCGGGACCAAAAGTATATATTTTTGAATCTCGCCCATTACGACAAATTCTGTGAGTAATTTCCTTGTTATGTTCTGAGTTGCGGGTTTGTCATAGCATACAAGTCTATAACACAGGTGTCGAAAGGAAGGAAGTGATTACCCAGTGGTACGTTGACCAAATATTAACATGCAATACGCTCATCTCAATCCAACAGGTACCTCATTATGGCCCATGAAATCGCACACAATGTGATACTGGACCACGATGAGTCCCATGGATCACTTTCTACAAGGCTTGCTGTCACTCACTTTCCTGCCCTGCGTAAGGAATTCGGTGACATACTGGGATGAGATTGGGTAATTGTCAAAAACCTGTATAGTCGAGTGTGGTGGGATGGACTAAAGCTACTATTGATGGAAACAGAGTAACATATTTGACGACATTCCTCTTCACTTGCAAAAAAAAAAGATCGAGTAGACAGTGGCGCGAAAAGCCAGAGATTAATGAGTGGAAATTGACTACAGTCAACTCCCTCTTAACGCATACCCCTCGGGATAGGCATTGGGCTATGGGTTATTAGGGAGTATGGGATATGCAAGAGACTTAAGAGCCTGCAAACCAACCTTGGTTATGGAAAAATGTATGGGTTATCAGGGAGTATGGGTTATCAGACTATGTGTTAGGAGAGAGTTGAGTATAGTACTGTGTCTCAATCATTTCGCAGACAGCACAGTGCAGGTTTCGTTCCAGCCTCCGTTCCGTACGTTAGCTCTCTGCTCGGCGCTCGCGTGACTCTTGATACTGGTAAAAACAGTGGCCCCTCTATCGGAGAGCTAGGACTCTCAAGAACTTGGTTCTAGCTCAATTGGCACTGTTGGCAGATCTATTACCATATGCATTAGAGTATGTCCACTGGTACTGTACTAAAAACATGATCGGCGCACGGCATGTTTATCGGCTCCCCCGGGTACACCTCGTGTTCTGTTCCCGCATCTCACTCTCGGGCAGGCAGTCTTATCTGCACTATTGTTCAGCACACCTCTTCGCCGATCAGGATTAAATGCGACCGAGAACATTTGACCGGAGCCACCAGTAGCAATCCAGTGGCACCCCCATACTTGATCTTATCCAATGTTCAGCTGCAGAGTACTGCTCAATCGACGACATTGCCAGCGACAGGCACATGTTTCGCAGGAAGGCATTCCAGAGTGCGTTAAGCGGTGTTTGGCTCACGCATCACAGATTCCTGTTCTCCATATGGATATTGAACTCATGCCATCAGCGCTCGCCTATTTTGTGCAATGGAAGCAGTCCAGGCTGCCTCGTGTCCGGGTGATTTGAATGATTACTGTAATGGGGTGGCCACCATCAAAGTGTGACGTGGCAGGCTGACGGTGGTGCAGGAAGCTGAGTTGACCGACGGTGCTGAAGAATGGTTCTATCCAAATAACATTCATCCATTCTGAACCGAGGAGAATATTGAGACGACATGCATGCTCAACAATTGCTTTATTTGTGCTATATTTATTGTAAGTCTTGCTGTACTCTATCACGGCATCGCAGCCTGCTAAACTTGGCACAGCGTGTGATTATCATGGACCAACAACGTTGCATCCATCCCGCGCGCATAGACGCGCGGGGCGTCAGTACATTACTCAACGTATCCTCTGCATCCTCCCTCCAGCTCCACTCACGCAATGTCTCACCACCGTAACAACGTATGTTCCCGGCCGGTCAGTTGAATGTGTTCTTAGACAGTACTATCCAGGTGGCAGGTCTACAAGAAGTCAAGGTCGACCAGCGAGCGCTGGTGAATATGCTTGCTCGCTACCCTGGAACATTCGACGGTACGTTATATCCCGAATTCTGGTGTTAGATATTCGCTAACTTGCTACACAAGTACTCCGAGAACTCATCCAAAATGCTGACGATGCTGATGCGCGCAACATCGAGGTACAATTTGAGACCGAAAAGGCCGAGGGATCTCAACCTGCTAGCAAACCCGACGTCAACCAACTTAAAGTGGGCCTCGGTTATTCTGGTCAGGATTTAGTTCAATTTGATTCCATGATAGATACGCAAGTGGATCATCAAGGATAACGGCAAAGGTTTCAAAGATAAGGACTGGGAGAGGCTTGGTACAATAGGTATCTCCATCCGCTTATATGGGAGTGAAGTCTGATACGTGGTCTGGTGCGGATCAGCGGCCGGAAATGACGACCCCACGAAAGTCGGCGCTTTCGGGGTCGGTGAGTATCCTTTGGTTGTCTAGTGGTTTTGGAAGGCTGATCCTCCTCCCCAGGGTTTTATAGTGTACTGAGCATGTCAGATCGACCACTCGTAAGGTCCAATGGTAATGTTTTCTCTATCATGATTCAAAACAGCGACATTTATTCACGCACCCGTTCAGGCAAATCACTGCAATTTCATAGGGGGAAAGATGGGAAGGTTGGTGCTCGGATTCTTGGTGGAAGCGTACTGACCATCAAAAATCAGCTCCGCAAGCCGGGTGAGCCCAAGGCCGATGACTCACTGGACTCGCGGACCTCGATTGAGCTCGAGTTGCGGGATCCAGAACAATTACCTGTACTCGTCGATCTTGCAAGATTCCTAGTTTCTTCCGTCGCTTTCTTGACGAACATAAACAGTATCTCGATCCATCTCGACACTCAACGTGTTCTGTATATAGAAAAGCAAGTGCAACCACTGGTTGACTTGCAGATTCCCCAACACCTAAAGCCGACAACCCCGTTGGAAACCCTGACAGTGGAATCCATACAGCATGCTGGTAAGGCGATGCCGGTCGTTTCTGGTCATCTCTGACCATACCCAGTTCAGAGGATCGCGGTCGATGCCGCGGAATGGGCGTTCCCTGCGAGTCCGACGTTATCGCTACCTGAGGACGATACGGGTGATACCTTGGCTGAACAGCGCTCTAAAGAAGATCATCCAACACATACTTCACCAAGTGTTAGTGCTATACTGGAGGATAACGCCATCGCGCATGACTTGTATACGGTAACAACCCGCGTTAATCTGCGCCAGGATTCGAAGATGAAGATAGGTGTGGAGTCCTGCATGAAATCGCTTCCACCCTCTTTCACATGCAAGGCTGTCTATGTAGGCATTCTTCATTTTAACAATTCGCCGCTGTTGACCTCTCTCGTTCTAGTTTAACTCTGAACAATATGATTCCTTGGCCAGCGTCAATGGTATGGACTCACCCGAGGCGAAACATCTTGCTCGCTTTTTCTGTGGCTCACAGGGTATTTTCCCGAAGAACGACAGGCACGTACTTCGGTTCATTGTTTGACGCGTGTTGACATTCCGTTACCTGAACTGAACAGCGGTCGCTTGTTCATAGTAGGTGTCCTCCTCCTAACTATCGACATGACTCTACATATGAGATACAGGGCCAGAGTACCAACCAAACAACGGGCATCGGACTGCACATTTCTGGGCACTTCTTGCCCACCATGGAACGTGGCGCAATTGATTTGGCGTAAGCATGTTACGTACAGTACTTCGTATTCGCCCGCTGACTGGCTGGTCAGGAATGGGCAGGTTAAAGGTGTGTATATAGGTGGTGAGCGTTTTCCGAGTCTCTTGTCTGATGACTCGTCGATAGTCTGGAACGAGGAAGTGCTTCATATCGGTGGCGTTCTGGCACGCGTAATCTATGAGGAAGAAATGAACGCTGCCAAATCCAAGGGTCGTCTTGCAACACAGCTGGGTTTGCGCACGATGGACCGTTTCGCCTTTGGCCGTACTGTACCACATGGCGGAGTGTCACAGATTCTGCAAGACGCTTTCTTCTCTTGCTGCTACGCGGCGAAGTCGCCGCTTCCGGTCGTATCCGACGCTGGAATATCATGCGCATTGAAAGACCAGTTCCGCCGAAGTAATCTTCCATTCCTGAAGAAATATCGGGTACTTCACGGGGAGGTACAGACACTCCAACGCTCCGAGATCATCCGCCGATACGACATTCTGGAGTTACACTTGGAAGATATCGTGCAGGAATTTGAATCTGGAGGCACGCTGGACGCGATGACGTCATTATTTCGCTGGTGCGAAAGTTTCATGAAGAGATCACTGCCCAAAAATATACAAGATAGGTTCTGCAATGAATTTTCCTCCCGGGGTGTCCTGAAATTGAGCCACAACGTCAAGATTCCACTCAAGAAGATCAGATATTTCACATTCTTCCCGTTGCCTAACGGCCTTTCCCATCCGAACAGCATCTACATCGACGTCACGCAGGGTGCGCCTACCAGGGATACTGTCAAGTGTTTCGGTTGGACTCAGCTCTCGCTACTTGATTGGCTTGGACATGTCTATTCCCAGGTACCACAGCTTACATCAAGCGAGGACTCCGGCCGGGATTCGGACATGGGCTATCGTATCTTGCGTGTGCTTGTCCGGTTCGCACTGGTGGAAGACCTTACTCCAGATCAGTGGGATCGGGTCGCGAAACTCATGAAGCATCTAAAATGTATACCCACCACCGATAATAGACGGGAGCTGCCAGCCAATTCGTACTTCGACGTGGCTGACATCTGCCGGAGCCTTCCAGTCACACAGGAGAAAGACTGCTTGGAGACTTCGGTGACTCACGTTGCAACTCAGATGGGTTTTGATTTTAAAATGATGAACCTGGAACATGTACGGAAAGTGTTGACGTCCATTCACGTACGTAAAATGATGACCCCGGAGTCCTGGGAGGATATGGTTAGAAGGTATGCCAAATTAGTACGGGTTGCTTTTGTCTCGCCGTGACAGATTCTGCAGGTTAGAGAGGGACGCCTCAAAAGAATCAAATTATCGCCTTCTACGATATCTGGCAACCATTCTCAGGGAGAAGTTGATAGATTGGCAGCAGTTCGAGCAGCTACTCGACAGCTTAAAGGGGAGGAAAGTTTTCTATTCAGAGAATCATGGCCAGCAATCTGCGGATGAGTTGCTTTTACCCACGGAAGGTGTACCCGAACTCAATCTTCCGACTCTCGCATTACCGCACGACGGCATAACCTCTCTGCAGAGCGTTGTCGACCAATTTGGCTCGACAATTGATACGCTGAACATTCAGAGATATCCTAGCCTCGACAGGATAATTGAACGAGCCACTTCGGACGAACCGAAGGTTCGGGATGCTGCGCTTCAATATCTCTTGTTGAATCTCGATATACATTACAAAGCTTACAAATCCGACAATTTCGCTACAGTTGCCTTTATCCCAACGAAAGGCGGGTCACTTGCCCGTCCGAACGAGGTACTGCAACGTGTAGCCTTGAGTCCGCAAAGTCCCTAACATATCTTAATAGGTGTTTACATCAGTCGTGTGGGAGAAGCTAGGCTTCAAGCAAGTCCCCGATGATTTGCGTCGCCGCCTCTCAAGATTAGGCGTCAAAGAGGACCCGCCCGTCGATATGATTATCGATTATCTAAGGACTCCAGAACGCACACTACCAGACCGAAAGACCGCCGCCACCTGGTTTGAACAGTTGCACTTGCATGGAAGTACGTCTATGTCTCGCGTTTCGTGCTTGGACATGACTCTAACCATGATCATGAAGACCTTCCCAGTTCGAAACTGCGCGAGTTGTCCACGATCCCCTTCGTACCCTTTCCGAACCCAGACCCTGCATCTTCCGGGTCGCCATCTATTCAGTACATCTGTCCGAAGGATTGCTTCATCACGTCAGCCGAAACGAAGCAGTACCATCTCGAAATTTTCACATTCCTCAATTTCGGTCAGGATGGGAATAATTTCCTAGATTCTTGTTACGCAAAGAAGTCACCCAGCGCATCAGACATCGTCTCCAAGATCGTGCAAGACCCTCAGAGTTACCTGAAAGCCCTCAGGAATGATACCAAGCTGTAGGTCTGTGGTCGGCGACGTGTTAGATGACTTACGTTTCCTCAGTTACCTCGACGACTTGCGTACGATCGCGTCACAACTGGACTTGATACCTGAGGAAGACAAGCAAGCCATGAAGAAAGCTCGAATGTTTCCTGATGGGCGGAGCGGCGCCAAAAAACTATTTACAGCGGAGCAAGTGCTCTTCAGGGACTGGGAAAGTCGCGATTTCGGTGGTAATGTTTCCGTAGCCCCCAAAGACAAAGTCCTTGAAAGTAGGTCTGCTAGTACCAGTGTTCGTTTTGGTTCGCTCATCCTTCCCATAGAGCTGTACCGCGAGATGGGTTCGGCATTTCTGGGGACATATGTGCGCCATGATGTCCATACCATTGGCAACACACCCGAGGGTAACCCACCGTTTACCCGTGATCAAGTCATCCAGCGCATCGATCATTTTATGGAAAAGCGAGAGAAAAGCAGGAAGACGGATGTTTCGTTCGATGATCTTGGGGTGGGGGCTTGCGAGAGCATCACATTGAAGAAAACGTTTACACCACCAGATGGAGTCTTAGCCGATGTGAAAGTAGAAACCAAGTCTTTCCAAGTCAAGGCAGCTTCCAAGCTCAACGAAGATGGAAAGTCATATACCCTCTGGATGGTCAGAGATGATGACTGGGCAGCCCTGCGCAACGAGTGCGTACTTTCCCTCCTCTACAACATCTACTAACTTCCACACAGCATTGCGGTGGCACTTTGTCACATCTTGCTTCAGACTTATGGGCCCAATGACGTGATGCTCCTGGCCTCGTTGTTCAGGATGGCTGACGATAAGCTAAGAGAGCACTATGGCGGTGGGACAAAATCTAAATTGCGAAGTGTTTCTGATGCGAAAGGTAGACCTCGTTGATAATACAGTGTTTTGATCTAACCACAATCTGTTCTTGACAGAGACGCCCCCGAATGACTCCAAGAAAAAGTTGGAATGGAAAGTTTCGCTACCTCCATGGCTGGCGAAGGTGGTTCGAGCACCCAAAGCAAAGACTGAGGTGATTGTCTTCGAGCCAACTATATCCGCGGAAGAAGGCAAATACATTTATGCTCTCTGTCTAATACGTTATTGATGTCCCTGCTGATAGACATGAGAAGAGCAGTTGAATCGTGGGGCACATCAGGTCTGATTGACGAGGCTCCCGACCCTACCGCACCCAGTCAACCACCCTCCACTGGTCCCAAGAAGTACAACACCTATTGCCAACTGGCCCATACCATAAAGCTACTAGAGAAACGTTGGTTCTCGATCTGTTATTTGAGCCCGGATTTGACGACTGAAACTAAACCTAGAGCATCTGCAAGATAAAGAGACAGAGATCAGGTTCTTTTTGACAAGTGCGTATCTTCAAGATTATTTCATCCAATTATTCCAACTGGCTTGAGTAGAGGGTGCACAGTGTCAGCAGCCTCCACAGCTTGCCCTCGAAGACTTTGCGAAGCTCATCTCACGATTGGCCCGAGTGTTCGGCCAAGAAAAACCCTCTCAAGCTTGCTACATTTTCTGGCAAGACAAAGATGACAATCTAATGGCCTTCAACCGGGACCAAAAGTATATATTCCTGAATCTCGCACATTACCACAGATTCTGTGAGTAACTTCCTTGCTATGCTATGAGCTGTAGGTTGATGGAAGCATACAAGTCTGCGTCAAACGTGTCGAAAAGAAGGAAATGATCACTGAGTGGTATGTTGACCAAACATTACCATGCAAGACGTTCATCTCAGTCAAACAGGTATCTCATTATGGCCCACGAAATCGCGCACAATTTGACGATGGAGCACGATGAGTATCATGGAACACTTTCCGCGAGCCTTGCCGCCAAGTACCTTCCTGATCTGTACAAGGAGTTCCCTGACGTTCCATGGGAGAAGCAGTCATAGCCACAGGACACTTAGTATTAGCTAGCAATATGCGTGATATCTATGTACATATCTAGGGCTGGTAGGGTAATGGATCTCCTAAAGGCGTGGACCTTGTGTTGTATTGTATGCTCAATGTGCTCTATTTGATACGAAAGTAGCCATGGGGGAAGAGTGGCTACAACGTCTGAGGATCGGCTTAGAGGATGCAAGTGGACAAGTAATACCTATCAAGCAGTATCGAGTTGTTCCAGTTGGCGGACCGCGGAATTGCACGGGTGTCGCTAAGTCGCCGTAAATCCTTCCTAGGCGCAGGGTAACTTGGAACATCGGAAATGAGGTTCGATGAAAGACATGATAATACTTGAACAGGGCGACTCTGGATTGGGGTTACCGGGACCCATCTTGTTGGTTGCGATGGGATGGAGGGACGCTTCCCACATTAACTTTACCTGGGAGTAAATCACTTTGAGTGCCGAGAGAGACAGTAATCTCAGGGCCTGTTCCCACTGGCTCTCTATTCGCGTGATTCGGATACTCGCCAAGTTGACGTGCCCAATAGAGTAGTCCCTCAGTCGGAGAGGCTACATAGGACACCCCAAAACTCGGGTCTTGCGATGGGGTGGAGGTCATCGATGGGTCCTAATTACTAAAATGATGCATGTCCGCTGAGTTTATCGGACTCGTGTACATTCTGCGAGCAGTTCGAAATGACACGTCGTTTGAGGGGGAGAGGGAGGGGGAGGGAATGAAACACAGCGAAACGGAGGAGGGTTAAGCGCAATGATAACACTATAAGGACTGGGTCAGCAACAAATTAAACGAGCAGTGAGCAGAAATAGCAGCCTGGCAATGTGCCGGTGAACGGGCACTCACCGAGCCCGAAGTTCATTAATTCATTATCCGTGCGATTTGATCGCCCCTGCAGGAACAAAACACCCAGACGCCGACTCTGGCAGTGGTAATGGCTCGCTCTCTCGCAGTGCCGCCACGTCTGCAATCAAAAGACAAAGCCCAAGTTGAGACTCGGTAAATGTTGCGACGAAAAAGGATATCAGACGTTAGCCTCGATTCGCTAGCACAGACGGGCGTGTCTCACCGGTGGGAATTCAAAGTGGACAACCATCTCGGTCGACGGTCTGTGTGTGAGTAAAAAAACGACGTTGACTATGAAATTAGCCGAGTTGTCAGCCCGAACCTACATAAGCGACTCGGACCAAAGTTCGAAACAACGTCGTCCAAAAAGGCAAGGTTGGACTCCCTTGGCAACTGAGTCAACAGCCAACAGCGACGACGACGACAGCGCACCAAACGGCCCCGCCGACCCAACTTGAAGTCAGGGAAATAACACTCAGGCCCATTCGCTCTCTTTCTCAAAACTCGACAAACGAACGACAAAAAAAAAAACGACAAGGAACCCCGAATAATCGGCTTGCATTTAGGCGACGCGGTGACGGATGCGACGGCATCATCCCGTTCATTTGGTTTCAGATCCCTGGCCCAGCGGGACCTGTTTCACCGCCAGGGGTGTAGGCCGTATCTGAGGTTCCATCTCCGTGAGCCAGTGGTCTACAGTTGGCATCATCTCGCGAGCTTAAAATGACTGTTTCGCAGTGTAAATTGCCACCCAGGGCACCGTTGAAGGTCATCGTCTAAGTAAAAGACAAGGTCATACTAGTAAGAAACGATATTGCATACGCAGTATTGAAACAAGTCCCATAGAAAACGAAACTGTCCGAGGAAGAAAATGGTAAGCAAAAAAAGGAAATCAAAGTGTCCATAAAGCTCCTACAGCCACGCCCCCCTCCCAAAGGGTCAGACCCTCGGCGGCGACGTCACGTCCCGGTCCTCCACCCAATGAGTCGGCATCGGTATACTCGGACCATCATAATCAGAGAACGGATCGTCCTCCCTTGGGTCCTTGGGATCCCCAAGCGAGAGATACGATCCCTGCTTGTATTCAGGTAGCTTGCTATTACTATTAGCCGGAGGTGGGCCCGGCGGAGGTAAGTAGACTGGCGCGTATCCAGTCTCGTCATACGGTGGGTTGTAGCTTGTGGGATAGCTATTCC
>JBBPRD010000016.1:0-35486 GCA_038092855.1 Boletus piedmontensis
GCATCCTCTCGTCTTGAGTGGAGAGGAGGGGGTCGAGAAGCCCGATGCAGAGATATTCCGACGTGCCTTCAAGCAGTCTCTTGACAACACGACTCGTTTCGACTACGGTGTACATGTTGGTGATGAACTCCAATGGTAGGTTTAGCTAGTTCTATTCTCTAATTTCATAGTGACAATCAAAAGCGATTTTTACGGAGCCCAGGCTGCTGGAATGCAAGCGCTATTGATTAGACGGCCTGGCCCTGATGGAAATCAGGAAAACAAAGAAGCAGACGAAGATCTTGGAAATGCCAGGGTTGTCTCTAGCTTACATGATGTGGTCGACTGGGTGAGGTTGCGAATTGCAGCGTAGACTAAGTACTAGCGGACATGCAACAGTCTGCTGCCGGAAACTTGGGTTAGCTAGATTTCGTCGAGTGCTAGTACGTTATAGCAACTTGTGCAATTGTGCCATTGGGAATCGATACCTTTGATCCCAATAAGCACCCGTGATCACACGGTATTCAACATCTCAGAATTTCACCCTTGAGTCGATGTACACCTCGAACAGGTGAAGCCTGTTGAATGAACCCTTCCTGACATATGGATGCTTCTAGATGAAACCCACTTCAACGGAGTTCCAAACAGCCTGTGACCTTTGTCCAAACTTCTGAGTTGCGTGAGCCGCACGCAATCTCAGCCAGACGAGAATCATACCTCCGAAGGCCATCTGCATGATGGCGCTGGAAGAGTCAGCAGTACCGATCAAAATTTATTCTGTTCTTGGAAATTGTCACCATTGATTATGGGCGCCAGAGGATGAATATTTAAAGGGACACAGCGATATTTTTTGTGATATCGAAGGAATAGGGTAAATTCATTGGGTGACTTGTTACAGAGTCGTCATCACGTGCATGCCCTCCCAGGAATAATCCTAGTGGATCTGTTGCGACCCTAAACTAGAAGCGAAACGTCGGATAGCCCAGGGTAGGACTGGTGCTTGCGGCGCGACAACGAGCGGGAAAGCATTAGGTGAGTGTAATGCATAGGGAGCGCTGTTCGTGAGAGATGCGAGCAGAAATCTGAAGCTGCATTAGAAAGAACCAATATCTGACCACGAGTTCTCTTTCAGCGGCTTCAGGTAGTCCATTCTCATCACAGTTTTCTCTCTAGGCAGGACTATGTCTTGGATCTTTTCGCCCTGCTTGAGCATCGTCCAGCGTATGACACGAGGGTCTCGCCGTAATTTGAGAGCCAACGAATTGAGGGTCTGAGGTGACGTGTCAAAGTACATGGTCCAATAGCTAGAGTATGCAGTCAGAAACAGAAATGATGCGTTGGACCAAAACTCACTCTCCGACGGACTGGGTTTTCTTGTGTCTCCTCATCACTTGAGGTAGTGTTTGAGTACCCCAATACTCGATATTCCGAACAACTCCACCCTGGTCCATCACATGGCGTGCAGACATTGTTACTAGGTCCTTGATGTGTTTCTAGACCGTCAGTTAGTCACATTGAAGCATGGCGATGGAATGCGCTGGGAGACATGTGACACGTACATATTCTCTGAAGTGAGCGGATATACACAGCATCTTGTAGAATGGCATTGTCAAGTAATATTTTGGCCTTTGACAGCGATAATCCAGTGGTACCCGGTGACCTCGGACGGACTGTTTGTGAAAGTTCAAAACGGTTACTGACCGAAATGATACGGCTTACTAAGCAGGATGGGATAATGTGGTCACGAGCCGGTGGTGAGTAGATTTTGCAAAGGGAGCCGTTATATTGTCTCCGTAGCCACTGTTTTGTTCTTGTGCATCGGGCCCGTCGGCCAGATTTCTTCATCAGTTTGTAGGTCAAGTTGAGTTTCAGTGCCTCACTGTTCTTCCAAGGACCACCGTATCCTTCAACGCCGCTGCTGAGCTATGCAACCGCATCGGCGGCTTGTTTTTTAATTTCCGACAGACTCTCAGGTGGATGTCGTCGGGGCGCGGTTGGCCAATTACTCCGTGGTCAAGCACGTGTCTAATTTGTGACACTGACTGACGACCTATCAGTAAGTACTTACTTGTCTTCGACTGCTGCTGATTGCGGCTTGTGCAGTGGAAATCGTATCCGATGAGATCCCCCCCAGCTCAGTCTCGGAGCGAACCTTCCTTTTCACGACGACGACTCTCCGTCATAAAATAGAACACCCCGCAAGACAGATCATTGCCCGGTTTTGGAGTCGCTGGTAAGACTGGTCTATCCGATTTCCTATCCTTTTCGTAGTCAGACTTGACGTACTGTTGTACAATCCCGGAAGGACCACGATAGAGGGTTCTGTGCTTGCGTAAGGTGGGCGTATTTGTAACCAGTCAGTGCTTCGCCGGTGATAAATGAAATTGATATAGAGAAATCCCGGTGGCATTTCGTGTCATTCAGAAAATGGTGCGATAGCTACGGACACGTACCTAGGGAGGATTACACCGAGAATTATCGCCATTGAACGCATTGCTTTGGATGCGTGTTTCGTCGCAGGCAAACCCGACGTGCTCATTCAATTAATACCGCTCAGTCACACAGCGGTCTCCCTTGGGCGTGGCGCGGCGGGCTATCGGTGGTAATCAAGGTTGCTTCACTAGCCCGTCGTCTGTCAACCCCGTCCTTCTCTCCTTGCGTCACTACTGATCGCCCTTTTCGTGTCTGCGTCTCTTTCTCGTTCTGATCACGTTCTGTGGTAAGACTATTAATCTATCCAGAAAGTGCCGTAGAATCACCCAGTTGCTATATTGTGAGACGTGCGCGCACCATTCCCTTCTTCTCCAAGTGGTTTGGAAGTCTCCTTGTGTACTTGTAACCGTCCGTTCCTCTCATGGTACCTGGTCCATTTTCATGTCCCTTGTATCGCCATCGAGTGCACTAGTGTCGGTCTTGCCCACTGACTCTGGTTTCCTACTTCCCCCTTCCATACTCTCCGTCCCGCGTGCATGCGCGGAGGTACACGAGATCCTAGTTTCTTCTTGCAGCACCGCTTCTCTGTACGTCAATTCGGCCCATCAAATTAATCGCGCGTTCTGCCTATCCATTTCCCAGATTATTCCTTTTCTATCTCCAAGCTTCTCCTTTCCCCTTCTTAAAGCATTGTTCGCGTGCGCAGACTCCTTTTCGAGCCTCATCCTCTTTCCCCATCATGTCTCCTTCGCTGCGTCTTGCAGTAGAGGGAAACACTCGCCCTCCGCGCCTCCAACCTTCTCCCTCCCTCCCAAATTTGCGGTGCGTCCAAATATATTGTCGTATGTATCCAGGCATTTCTTACCGCCGCACCCACGTGACACAGCATGCGCAATATTTCTTCCGACCCTCAGTCGACGCGTCCACAACCAACTCCACATAAATCATCGCCCCAGATCCCATCCCTCAGTCCCGCAAAGTTATCGTCCAACCTTTCGATAAAAGACGGTGATCTGCACCCAATCAAACAATCTCGTCAACAGTCAAAGAACCAACACTATCTAACGCCGCCTCTCACCCCTTCCTCGTCGCTCAAAAGTGACAGCACGGATCCAGATTCAACAGACCTGAGCGCTCCTAGCGAAGAGCTGTCCACCTCTCCCTCCCAAAACCTTCTCTCCAGCGATTCTGCTGAAAGCCGTTTCCTCATTGCGAGTCTCTTGCCGTGTCAAACATCCGGGCTAAACTGATGGTGAAATTTCAGATTGGAAACGTTCCAAACGACCTCTCCGAGGATGTAATTGGTCCGTATTTCCACTCACTGGCAGCGCTTCCAGACGACTCGTCCCTGGCTCGGGCAAACTCGCAAAGTATCTCGAATACGGCGAACGTCATTCAGACCATCTATTATCGTTTCCAGGAAAAACGCGCCATTATCCTCGCATTCTACGACACACGCGACGCGGAAAGAGTCAAATGCTTCATAGAGGCAAACGGCTCGCGTCCACATTATGGTTCTGATGCGGATGACAAACAGAAGGGCTCATACGAGGCCACGGCAGGCAGCCCATGGGTGGAGGCACTGACATGCTTGTCCGTAACTCCAGATCATTTCCTACAGGTAGGTCTGTCTCGGTATTCCGTACCGCAACGTTCTTAATGCTCCCAGCTCCTCGGTCAGTCAGCGTCAGCCGCCATGACACCCACAGAGGGCACATTTTGCGTGTCAGTGGGCGGAATGATGGCTGAGCGTAATCATAACTATTCCGCCTGGAGCAGAGTTCGCTTCTTCGTGCCCGTAAAACTCAAAAGCGAACTGGCAAAGTATGGAGAACTCAAGTCGTTCCGCCTCCTGAAAGAGGATGAAGAGAAGTGTAATCAGGTATGTTTTACTTTGCAGCATGTCGTTACATGCGTACGGTGTACGTCTTCCGATACCATAGTCGCTCGACCGCTCTTCGAGCTATTTGCTCAGTCAGAAGCTATTTTTATTCCATCTCTCTTGTTGTCGATCCGCGCCTGACCATTTTGTACACTTGCCAGTTATTCATGGTCGAGTACTACGACATTCGCGCAGGGGAATTAGCATGGGAGAGTCTGGACGGAGGGGTAGTTCACAACATGAAACTCCGGCTTATCCAACGAGATGTCTTACGTGGTGGATGTGGTGGGCCACGGGGTCTAGAAAAAGAAGATTTGACCAGCCTGGAAGGTTACGTCGGAGGCGGACACGCCGCGGAGCCGAAGACGCCCACGGCTTCCACGTACTTATCGCAGTCGCAAACGATCACGACCGCGAGCGGCGTTCCCTTCCCTCTCCTGAATGACGCAGGAGCCTGCGACTATCCGAGGCCTTGCGAAAACGAAGCAGCCAACGCCATCAGCCTGGATGCGCGCTCAGCTGTAAACAGTCATAAGTCGTCCATTCCTGATCGCCAGAAACCCACCTCTCGTTATCCTGTGGACAGCATCGAGGCCACCACGGACGAAGCATTTTCCGTTGACCATCCCCACGAACGCGCTGGCCCCTTCGTCCCCGATCAGCTCGGTAGACGTGGATCGAACAATCTCTTTTTTGACGCTGTTCGTTCCCGCCCACATCACAGGCTGGCTGACACAGACTACACGCGGACCGCCAGCATGAACTCCATTGCCTTTGATCGCCCACAGGTTTGTCCATTTGAGGTCACTCCGGTGGCTGGTGGCGCGACGGACCTGTGCGCTCCACCATGTCCGGGAGTCCAGCCACACTTTATGCAAGACTATTTCACGCATACCGACCGATACGTTGGAGATCCGTCTATGCTTCCCCCCTGGGTCTCTTCGTCCCTTGCTCACGGTATGCAATACTCCGTCTCCTCACAACCGCCTATGCCCATGTGCTCTTCAATGTGCTGGGATGCGTCCACGGGCACTTGGGTCGCTTGGGGCGCACCAGGCATCCTACCAGAGCAGTGGTCAGCATTTCCATCCTCCCCGGGGTATTATCACGGAGCTACCTCCCAGGCTGTCCCCTATTCTTATCCATCACATGTATCTCCGTCTCTAGCCCATCATTCATACGGCACGACGACCAACCGTGTATATCCCACGACGTATCCGGCTTCTCCGCGGGTTCCTCCAGAGAACAATCAACTGGATATTCGCAAGATCGAGCAGGGTATCGATACGCGAACCACGGTTATGATTAAGAACATCCCAAATAAAATGACCGACAAAGAGCTGATTGCGTACATCAACAAAATTTGTCCTCGGCGTATCGATTTCCTCTACTTGCGAATGGACTTTCAGAATGGTACGAAACCCATAATGTTACATGGGTTTCATGGAATTGATGTCGCTTGCTCGACAGGATGCAACGTCGGATATGCATTCGTCAACTTTATTGGTGTAGAGGATCTCTTGCGGTTCGCAAAGACGACGTTGGGTGAAAAGTGGTAAGTCATAAGCCATACCAACGTTTGAATGGGCCATAACACCATGCCACAGGAACATGTATTCCAGTGAGAAAGTGTTGCAAATGAGTTATGCAAACTATCAGTAGGTTTTTGTGCACCAGAATTGTCTGACGTCGCTAAAGTGGATGACATTGACAGGGGAAAAGAAGCACTTGTCGAAAAATTCAAGAATTCGTGCATCATGGACGAGCGTGAGGAGTGGCGTCCAAAGATATTCTTTTCTGATGCCGGTCCGAAACAAGGGCTCCCAGAGGAGTTCCCAAAGCCCACGCACATGCGTAGAAAGGAACGGAGCTCCTATAATCGCGGGGCACTATTTGTGCCGGGCATTAACGGCGGAACGGGATACCCCAAGACGTTTCTGAATGCCACGACTTCTCATCAACGTATCAATCGTTCATCAGCACCATCACGGGGCGAGGAACGACAACGAAAACCCGACTATTACATTAACGGCAACAATGTATAGCGACAACTGCAGGCACCACTGTTGGCCATGAACGTCCCTTGCACATTGTATGTGGAAGTCCCGTCTGGTTCTGATTATACCGCTATCTCGTCTCTTTACCCCGATGCCCCGCTGCTTCATCTGATCGCCTTGTCCCGTTGTATACCAACTTTATTATCTTATATTTTAAGCGCTAACCGACACCAACTGTACTTGATGCTCCGTTTCGCCCGTTCTCTCGCGCGTGTCTCGATCTGGTTTTCTGGTTCGATGTCTGCCATTGTTCAGTGACGTCGAGCAGTGTAATTCATGCCTCGAGATGCTAGAATGTACTGCGATTCCCCTCACTCGCGTAAGAAAACCTGAAATAAGGTTCGTTTTCGCCCGGTCCGCGGGTGATCCGCGCAACTGAAAACCTTCGCATTCTGGAGGAGAAACATTCGGAGATAAAACAGACATTGACTCCGACACAAACAACGAGGATGGGGCCCGAGTGCGAGGCGATCGACTGTGTGGTAGGGATTAACCTTTACGAGATGGAGTCTACCAACTTGGTGATAGGCTCAATGGCACATATTGGACATGGGTCTCTCTTGAGGTGTCAGTGGGGTGAGCGTCCGAGTCGTCCAGGGTATTGGAGATGGTCGTAGAGAAAGGGAAGTAATTGGCCATCATGAATATGTTTAACGGAAGCAAAGACCCTCTAACTTGGGAGCGTCTGGGTGACAGCAGCAGAAAAAAAAAGCACCCAGTACAGTGTGATATGAGTCCCCATGTCGACGGAGGCAGGCGTAGGTTATCCTAAAAAGGCAATTTATACTAAATGACCGTTGTCGAGTTTGCAGCCACCGCCAAATCACCGACCGACTCACGCTCAACAGCGAGTCCACTTTGCACATTCATCACCAGTCTTTCTGGACGTTCCATTATCATCTAAGATGGAAGTGTCGTCCTTATCCAAGGTAGAAGAGGAGAAAGCTCGCACCGCACGGCGTGTGAAGCTCAAAACCTTGAACCTCTCCCTCGACACCCCAGGTCTGTCACCGCTCTAAAACGGAACTAATGTGTCTCACCGCCGCAATAGAGTCCTCGAAACTCGACTCGTCTCTCAAGCGTCACACCGCGCTCATCAAGCGCATGCGCCAATCAATCGGTTCAGATAACCGTGACCAGATCATCAAGGACATCGACTCGCTTTCGCTCGAGAAATACATCGACGAGATAGCCGGCGCTGCGCTCGATGGTATCGCGCGATGCAAGACAGAGAAGGACGTCTGTGCTGCGGTAGAGGTGAGGGATTCCCGACTCTGGGTGTTCAAAATTGTACTCACATGCTTCCAGGTCATATGTACCCTCCATAGACGATTCCCAACTTCGTTCTCCCCTACTTTTGTGGACATGTTAGCTTCCTCAATCGCTGCTCCGTCAAGGACAATCCTCTCTGCTCTTCTTCCTGATCAACGCGAGAAGGAGGACGCTGCCAGGATCACTCGCCAACGACCGGTCCTTCGGGTGTGCGCCGAGCTTGCTCTCGTGGGCGTCATCAGGGATTCTCCGACACGGAGTGGTGGCGAGTGGATGATGAAGGCCATCAAAGAATTGGTACAACATACCCTGCTCCGTCGCACGAGCCTAGACTGACATCCATCATAGTTATCGAACGATCCTACTCTGTCTTCTCTCCCTTTACTTTCAACATTCCTCAAGTCATATGCTCGCCCATATCTCGGACTGGTACCTGCACAAACTAGGCAAATACCTAGCGACTCAGAGCCCGGAACTCTGTCTTCCATCGCGACAAGTGAAACTCAAGGACACTTTCCTCTCCTTCTTCATGAAGACGAAGAACTCGTAGAACAGGACATACGTGATCGGTTCAAGCGCATGTGTGAAGGCTACTTTGACAATGTGGCCAAGAAACTAGTCATGGAACACAAAGTACGTGGATGCGTTATCCTCCCACTTTACTGTGTGTTCCAATTTGAGTTATCTGTAGCGCCTCCAAGAACAGGACCGTCGTAATCATGAAGCATACATTCGTTCTGGTGAAATATTCGAAGACAGGCAGCAAGCATATGAGAAAATGACCAAGGGATACGAAAAGCTCCTTGCAAGCTGCCAAACGTATGTACAAGTCCACGCGTCATGTTTACCATTGACAGCGTAGCTCCAGCCTTTCTGAGTTGCTCTATCTTCCTATGCCTGCGCTGCCAGCTGCTTCCCAGAAGTCGGACTCGATCCAGATAGGGTCAAATCCTGGTGGAATACTCGCGGACGAATCGGATGACATCTCACTTGCGTCTGGTGGCAAGTGGGAAGACGAGGAAGAACGAAAGTTTTTCGAGGACATTCAGGACCTGAAGGACTTTGTTCCCAAGAGTGTTCTTGGTATTGAATCAGAAGAAAGAACCGACAAGGCAGCCGATGAAGAGAGAGAAAAAGCTGAGAAGGAAAAGGCGGAAGTGGAGGCGAAGAAACTGGAACAAGAACTTGAGGCACTCAGAGCTAATGGGGATATACATACTAATGGGAACCATCATCCCGGGGAGGGACAGGACAGCTCAAACGACGACGAAGATGGGTAAGCCCAGTCAAGCTTTGATGGATTTCTACTCGAGGTATCTCACCGTAATGCACTAAAACATCTAGCGCAGTCACACCTACACCAGCGTCTCCCAGATCCTCGACTCCCTCGTTATCTCCTCAACTTGCACCACGAGGTCCCTCACAGCTTCTTACTGCCCTCTTGGCTCGCCTCCCAGATGCCACGAATCGGGCAATGATCGATCAAGCCGCCGTGGACTTTGCGTTTCTCAATTCCAAGGCCGCCAGAAAAAGGCTCATCAAAGTAGGTTCCATTCTATGGATCCTTCCTTGGGCAGTTCAATAAGTTTAGACTAGTTCTTGACCACCGTGCCGAAGAGCAGAACCGACCTCCTGCCTCACTACTCCAGGCTGGTTGCCACCCTAAGTAAGTACATGCCGGACATAGGATCGGAATTAGTCGCTTCAGTGAGCCATCCCATCCAACTCGTTACAATTCATATATTGAACAAAAGGCGACCAATGTACCAAGTTGGATGAGGAGTTCCGGTATTTACAGAGGAAGAAGAACGTCGTTAAAGAGCTTGCCGAAATACGAATCAAGGTATGTCATTCTGTTTGGTGCTGGTGTTTTATTTTACCTCCCACCTCAATAGAATATTGTCTTTCTATCGAACCTGACAAAGTTCCGCATCGTGCCATTCCACCTGATCTTGCACATGTTCAAAGTCTGTCTCGATGACTTCTCGGGCACAAACGTAGAAAATATAGCCCTTTTGCTTGAAGGATGTGGGCGGTTTGTTCTACGGAGCGAGGATACCAGAGAAAGGTTCAGTACCATGGTGCGTCTTGGTTGCACTTGGCATTTAACCCTATCGGCAGCTTACTCTTATCTAGCTCGAGCTCATGAAGCGCAAACAAAATATGCAGCATTTTGATCAAAGGCAAATCCTCCTGCTCGAGAATGCCTATTACCAGGTTTGAACCCGATAAGCAGTCTAGCATTGGACACTGAGTATCTATCCAGTGCAATCCCCCAGAGCGTGCCCCGCGTGTTGAGAAGGAACGAACCCCGATTGAGCTTTTTATTCGCCATCTTGTATTCGATGTTCTTTCCAAGAAAACCATCGATAAGGTGCTCAAGCTCATTCGGAAATTGGATTGGGATGATCCTCTTGTACAGCGCTCTTTGCACAAGGTTTTCACGAAACCCTGGAAAATCAAATACAGCAATATCAGTTTGCTTGCGATGTTGACGTACGATCTACAGCGCTATCATCCTGCTTTCGCCATATCCGTTGTAGATCAAGTACTTGAAGACATACGTCGGGGATTGGAACAAAACGTTTACAACACGAACCAGCAACGAATAGCAACGATGAAGTACCTCGGAGAATTGTACATTTACCGTCTGGTGGGCTCTAGCTTGGTGTTTGATACGTTATGGTCACTTGTAACATTCGGACATCGTCGGTCTCGTTCCCATTCGCATTTCATCCTCCGCGCTCACATTTCATGATAGCTGACGGTCAACCATTGCCGCGTCAACCCTGCGCACTCGATACGCCAGATGACTTTTTCAGAATTCGCCTAGTCTGCGTGATGCTAGACACCGTTGGCATGTGTTTTGACAGGGGCAGTCAGAAAAGAAAGCTCGATAGTTTTTTGGTATTCTTCCAGGTGAACGGTCCCCGTTGTTCAACCCTGCAGAAACATCATGACTGACACCAGACTCAGTATTATGTCTTATGTAAAGAAGAACTGCCTATGGACGCGGATTTCATGCTCTCAGACTCCCTTGACGTAAGGCAAATTTGTAGATTCCGTGACCATGATTTCACCGCTGTGCAGGCTGTTCGACCGAAATTAGCGATGCCGAAGTCTATCGAGGAAGCTGCCGCGGCGGTCGATGAAATGTTCAATACTGTCACGCAAAATACTGGATGTGAGTAGTTCTTATGGTCTTTCTTTCATAGCTGAGCATGCATCAAAGTAACAACTGAGGGTGATAGTGGTGATGACAGTGAGGATGATGGGGAACGACCTCAAGAGGATGACGAAGAAGATGATGATACAGGCGGCCAAGAGTCTGCAGTAAGCATTGTTTGCGAGTCTCCACAAAGAAAGTTACAGAGACACCTTTACACAGGCTGAAGATCGCGCTCCGTCACCAGACCCCGTCGTGGTGCTTTCCGCTCAGGAATACCTCGGTCCCTCAGAAGAAGCTGATACAGAATTTGAAAAAGAATTAGCTAAAATCATCACAGATTCATCTGCGGAGTCGAGAAAGTTTGACAAGAAGGCAGCCTGGTGGGACTCTGCTGTACTAGCTCCTGGCTCCAGAAAGAGGCGCCCAGATGACAACGAGGGAGATGCTGATGGCGAAGGCAATGCAATCAATGGCAAGTCGGTGATGAACTTCACGGTGATCACGAAGAGAGGAAACAAGCAACAGGTTTATCAGACAGATGACCATGCGTGATCTAGACTGATCTGATTGATAGATGCGATATCTGCCCATCCCTACAGAATCTGCCCTAGCGGTGCAAACTCGTTCGGCACAGCTTCAAGACAAGGTAGAACAGCAACACCTGAAACGCCTTGTCTTGAACTACGAGCAGAGCCAAGAGGTTGAAGAGTTGAAAGGTAGGTTTTCTATGGCATGTGGCAATCTAACATTTTGGTGACGACTTACACGACAGCGTTAGAAAACCGAAGTCGGACCAGTGCGATTAAAATTCGCTATGTTGGCTAACAGGCGATGACTTGTCGCACTGGCGCAGGCCAATAATTCGGCGCATCACAATTGCCTTTTCGCTCGGTAGCGATCACTGCGGTCCTCCGCACCCACTTTCTGGCTTCGCACTTCCGGTCAAGACCCACACTAGTCACCATGACTTGATTGTGGCGTCTTGGGCGTACCTCGTCCTCAGCGTCCACCGACTCCAGGTTCAGTATCCATGTTGACGACCTTATGTACTTTGACGACCTCAAACCATTTATACAGCAACCTTCTAGTCACAGGTGCCATGCAGTCATGATCGTAGCACTTTACGCGACTTGCGTGTTTTCCAGAACCACTAGACACAAAAATTTGTAGCATGAACCTTTTCTTTAAGCCTCGAGCTCCCCCCAAATTCGGTTGCGGCACCAAAATCCCAACGAGCACCAGTGAATTAAACCACTTTAAGTGAGTCTCTGATCTTGGTAGCAGAGTGTTTTGCAAATGATGACGGCCAACAACTGGATCTGAGGGTTCCTACTGAGACACTGCAAGTGCCTGCATTAGTAGTTAGAAGTTGATGAAAGCAACGCCACAGCACTTTTCGACGACCTGCCTGCCTAGCCGTTCCCTTCTTTTCGATGAGCGGCTAGTAATGTGCCGGTCTGCAAGGACCATCAACCAGGGCCCGGTTACTCGTCGCAAGTATGGCAAACATTGAGGTGTGGGTTAGAGATGTTCGATCGAACTCGACAAGCAACATGATGCGTGCTAATCCTCCATGACACAGCGACACCGGGCCTCACGACGGATCAGAGTCTGTCTTCATTCTGGTCTGTCCACCTCTTGGCCCACTCAAACTACTAAAACGAACCATCCGCAGAGGCTAGACCCATGATCACGAGATACAAACCCTGTTGATCATCCTCCCCAAGCGGGATCAGTGCTTGTCCACCTCGAACGCACGCCACACAAATGCGAAACGTGACAACGATGAGGCTCGTCAGCGATAACCCCAGCGTGTGGTTGTACCAGAGAACAGCCAACAAGCAGGCCAGGAAGATCGTGACGTGCAGTTGGCCATATTCGGTCCAATATGGGAAGTATCAAATGCCTTTGGAATGTAGAGGTGCCCCGGGCAGAGTCGGAGTGACAACTTACTCCACGTGACTTGGGGATGAGAGCGGGGCACACCGCCGACGGCGGCGCACCATGGGTACGAAGAACAAGACGCGGAGTACGCGGACCAAGATCATCCCGAATATCAATGTCAGGACGTCGTCACCTCGATTTGTGGGACCGTCGTTGTCGGCATCGAAGACGGGAGAGCACTGCGCTGCGAGCCTGAGAAACTGGGCACACGGAGTCCACTTCGTTCCTTGCTAAACGTGCCCTTGACGAAACCAGAACGTGAAACCCTCGGAGATTGTCCACGAGCGATGCTAACATTTGTCGTATAGCTCAAGGACGATAACCAAGGAAGAATCAAGGCTCACGTGACTGATGGCGTGCTCAAATCCGACTAAAAGGGAGAATCGTTGATTGGGCAGGCTGTAAAAACCGTGGACGGCGAGCTCGACGTCGAAGGCTCATCTGCTTCGAGCGATACAGGTCTAGATACCTCCTCTGGATGAGGCTTCACAGACACCCGTTTCCCAAACCGTTCTCTCAATGGACTTGATATCAAAGTAGGGAAAATGACATCCTGTCTCTGCGATCCCGAACCGCGATACCATCGCATTCGCTCAGTTTCGTCAATGACGATGAACAAAGGAGGTGCACTGACCTTTTCTTGAATACGCCCAGCGTGTGTACGAGTTTTCTGGCCTTTGTCATCGCCAAAGAAAGGTTGCGGTGCTTCGTGATAATGGTGAGCTTGTCCCAGTGCAGCACACTTTGGTTTGTCAACCAGGACATTTTGAAGCGTGTGGTTCAGGTCGAGCGTCTGCGCATCATCCTCGGGCGTCGTCGTTCCAGACGACGATGCGTATCCAGCCGAGTCAACATCTGTGTTTGATGATGACACAGGACTTTACGAGTGGTTGTGCCGCTCCTGCGGCAGTATCAGCGGGTCTAGCAAACGCGAAGCCAGGGGGTGGACTCTCACAAGGATGCGTAGAGACGAAGACGGGCTAATATTCATCGACATATCTGACTACGTCCTATCATACTGATAACCAACGCTGATAGAGTGCGCCTGCTAGGGTGATCGCGCCGGTTGTAACATAAATTAGTGAGATTATAAGCAGCTTCCCGGGCCACAGAAACGTCCTAAAGTGGTACTAGGTTTAGACAGGTATTGAAGCAGTACCGTCGGACTCACATCATCCTTTTGATTCTCTACGAGTCGTAGCGCCTTTTCGTAGTCAAGGGTGTACAGCAACACCACCCAACGCCCACCTAGCTGCTGGAACGCTCTGCCAAAATTGAATTCAATTTCGGGCAGCACGTGCTCGCCAGCTTGTCTCCGTGCAGCTCGATACTGCGACAGACATGCCGTGCCCTTGGGCCCCTTATATTAGCAGTACAAGCTTTGGCAATGGGTATCATACCTGAGCAACAAGGTGATTGCGATTATCCGCTTGACGTTGCATAGCCCTACCCAGGGACGACAGGGCGAGACAGACATATCATCGGATCCTCCTGACCATAATCATACCCGTACAATAGATAAACTAGCTCGTCCATCAGCATGCAGTCAGAGTCTCCCTTTGGTTGCGAGACGTCTTACATACATATCGCGCTCTGATAGCTCTTCGCCGCAAGGCACAATTGCCCGTACAATGTGACCCGAATCGGATTGCGCTTCGTTGGCAGCCACAAAGATTTCTTGTCACTCGCAAGAGCAGCGTTAGCCGCGTCGCCAGCATCTTCGGCATCATCTTCAGGTACATCAGCTCCTTTGATGGCCTCATCATCGCCCGCCAACTTGACAGTCCCCAAATGGTACCGCTGGCTCGAGAATCGTTCCACTTCAGGAGTTCAGGTGTCTTCACGGCAGCATCGTTCAGCCGAACCTCTCGGAGCACGTGTTTCTGCAATGTGGAACTGATGAACGAATCGGCAGGTCGCAAGCCGCTGGCAAGTGAAGATAAAAGTATCCGCATGGGCTCATTGTTGAATTGATGGGCGTTGATCAGCTTCCGACATTGCTCGACGACAACGGCGTAGTTTTCAACAGCTATTGCACATGCTATCATGGGAGATATGGGCGAGCATTCGAGGACCAAGGCCTACGAATACATACTGATAATCGCAAGCCGGATAGTAACCTGCTTTTCTTTGCTTCGGTACCCATTCGACATTAGGATGTGACGTAAAACCTCATCGGCGAGTTCATACTCTCCCCGTCTTGTTAATATGAATGCATACTGCGCGCCAAGGCAACCTCAGATATACCCCATAAGATGGAGCAGTCCTCTCACCTGCATGAAAAGTCGCAACCAGCTTTCAAAGGAGACGCCGCAGAACGAGTCAACATTTCCATGTTGCTGACCATTATCTCTCGACTTGCGCAGATGCTTGTCTCGTTCTGCATTGATCAGCCACGAACAGACACTAGAAAGCAGCGCGAGACGAACCAATGAGTTCTAGCCTCGATGCCATTCTTTCTTCCTCTGTTTCGTTCTGGCGCTCCTGTCGTCGCCTTGGAAACATACCCCGAAAATCATTGTGCTGCTGAGGAATCAGCCAAGAGGGCATATGTACAGAAGTTTGAAGCACGTACCCTGCTCGTCAAAAACAAATTCCGCGTCTCCCTGAACATTTCTACAAGTTCCTCAGCTTCCAACATCCACTCCCTGACAACTTCATCGCTACGTTCCGCGCTCAGAATACTTGGTCACAGCTCTTCGATCCGTTTGTACCCGAGTTAGACCTCCTTCTCACGTTGCTCCTCGAGAGCCTTCAGGTCAGCCAAAGTAAGTCGGCCATTCTTATTGGCAGCTCTTCCTTTTGGTTGGACATGAGACACTTCATCGAACAGGAAAGCACCAGGCTGGGAACTCGAGGGTGCACCAAGTGCCGTGCCTTCGGCTTGTCCTTGGCGACGCTTCCGAGCATCAATGACTAGGTGGCAGATTACTCGAGTTGTAAACCGTAACCGTGTGAAAATAAATACCTTGGTAAACTAGTTCAAGAGCTTTTCGGGGCTCACCCATGATTTCATAAAGTTCTGCGAGCTTCATCTTGGCGTCGGCATTCGAAGGGTCCGCATCGATGACTTCACATCGGGTCAGCGCCTTGCATTCTGCGGCGTGTGGTGATTTGTATAAGAACATACAAACTACTTGTCTATACAGGCATCTTAGAGAAAACGTGGATGAATAACATAAAATGGCGCACCGCAGGGTCAGTACCAAGGACCTCGTAAATCGGACCAGCATCAGAATACATTTCCAATTCGAAATAAGCGTCCGAGCATTTATATCCAATGGATAGAACCCAGGTTGAACGTCCCCTGCTCGATGCACGGTTTCGGTTCCTTTTGGACCGGTTATGTCATACTCTCTGTCGTCTTCGCAGACGTCCCAGAATTTCTGAGTTGCTCTGCCCTGAAGCCATCAACACTCTTTTCGGATCGCATCTATTGCCCGTTTATATTCGTTCATTGTACTGTAAAGATCTGCGAGGACAAGCAATTCAATGAAACCAAACCTCGACTGCTCGTTCTGTCCGGAGATAGAGGGGTCCAAAGCGTGCCCAAGGGGGATTAAGGCATGATTGTACTCCAGTGCATCCTGATAGAGGGAGGCGTAGAGAGCAAAATCGGCGAGCTCGACAAGAATTGGTCGGAACTCAGTAAGGACGGTGACGTTGTGTGGGAAACATTTGAGGATTGCCAAGAGAGAATGACGAGCCTGAATGCGGTAGTCGATTAGTCCCTGCAAGTCAGTCTACGGTGCGGAGGTCGCGCATCTCCCGAGCAAGACTCTCTTGGTCGAGGCTGTACAGTTTCGTGTAATATTAAATACAATGCCTGCTGGTTGAACCCGAGGTTTCTGACGATATTCTCAACAACGAAAGTTCATTACCTGGATGTTAAAGTTTACCTGGATTGTCGAGCCAAGCGTTCCCACTCCTCTGAGTCACATCTAAGATGGGCGGCCATGATGCGAAGCTGAAGAGCCTTCTGGGGTTCGTACATTGCGCGAGAACAGTCCAAACAGGGATGGCGCGTGGCTCAATACGAATAACCTCTTTCATCACTCGAATGGCTTCAGTGAGGTCGATGTCGATACAAGTTTGGTTCCCCTCCCTCATCAACGCTCGAACCTGATGCGAGAGCACAAGCCCAACTCTACGTTCGCGCTGCATGATTATCCGCAAATTGGCACATGAAAGAATCCACTCGAACAATAATAGGTTTACCTTCTTTCTTTTCCTCTTCCCAATACCAGAAGCCTCCCGTAATTCATCCCGAAAGAAAGCATCCTGGTCTTCAAAACGAATATCCCACTCTTGCTGTAACATCCCTGTACTCGAGATGTCATCTGCCGTCCGAATGTTTCGAACGAGGCGTCTGCACCGGACGTTACATGTCGTGCAGGCCCATCGAGTTTAATGCACTTACTCAAAGTCTGCATCAACGCCCGCGTCCCCAGATGCATGAGTTTGATCATTTGGCTCCGATTCTTCGCTTTCAGAGGGTTCAGATTCAGATTCATTGGATTCTTCACCTGCGTCTGTGTTGATGAAGTATGAACCTGAGTTAATGGTGTCTGGATCGTCTTCGTCTGCAAACTGTTCGTCCTTGCATAGCGACTCCACACAAGGTTTGCTCACGGACATCGTGGTAGTCTAGCATCGCTACTTGAACGTGAGAGTAAAATAGGAAACCCTGTGGTTTACTGGTTCCTGCCTTTGCAAGCGTGGTGTATCAGAGATCTTCGGTCCTTTAAATCCAAGACACAACCGCACACTTAAAGTCAGGTAAATCCAAGGTTGCCAGCTTATTTAAATAATCATCGACAAAGAATACAACCACGGAGCCTGCATTTTCCATATACCTGATCTAGGTTGTCTTTCCGACCTCGCGAACCCGGTATTTTCATGAGCGACTCTGACGATAACTACTTCTCGGACGACTTGGTGCTCGATGACAAGACACTCGCCGTTCTTGATGAGGAAGAATCCAAATTCAAACGTATCACTAGTGCCCGAACTCAACAAGGTGTTGCGGTTGCGCCCCCGGCCAAACGTCAAAAGACGACGGGATCATGGCAGCCTCAGCTCGAGTCGGTTGGCAGAGCGGTTCGCCGCGCGGACACGTCGGAAGACATGGAAGACCTTCCAGACGTCTCCATCCGGCAAGACGGTACCTACGGTCTCCAGGATAAGCAAAGGCGTCCATCAGGGCCTCCTAGCCGGTCAGGAATCGTTCCAGGATCGAATGTCATTGTGCGGGCAGGATCTGGGTCGAGACCCACCACGGCCGTCCCTTTGTCCCGCCCTTTGTCGAGAGGTTCTGCGCCTCTCGCGCGCAGTACCTCTGGGACAGGTCCTCCGGCGAGGGCAACTCAAGTTCTTTCTCGTCCGCCATCTTCTGCCCGAGGCACGCGGATTGCTCAGTCACCTGTTTCATCACAAGAAGTATCTCGGACGCAGTCAGGACCCCCGCAACAAGCCAATAGGGTTGCATCTACGACTGCCTCCAGCAATTATGTTGAGCAGTTACTTCAACAAATAGAAGATGTATGGTATTTCTGCAGTACGTGGCTGGGCTGTGCATGGATTAAAGCCCTCTTTATAGTTCCGTCAAAAGAACAAAGCTATCCAGGCCGACATGGAGTCTGCTCTGGAGGCGAAGTTTGCCAAAGAGGGAGAGGTGACTATCCTCAGAAAACGTATGGAAAAGGTGCACAGTACGTTGTTTAATCCGAGGGTACTCCATAACGAACGTCGGATTCATACAGACGGCCCAAGAGCACTTAGCCCAGCTCGCAAAGCTCAAATCCGCGAAGGATGAGGCCGATGCGAAGCACGTTCTGTTGCAGAAGCAACACGAAGCAGATAAAGAACGTTTGAAAACAGAATTAACTTTCAGAGTAAGGAACGTATATATCATTGGATGACTGATCACGTGTTCTTCAGCGCCATGAGTTGGAGACTTCCTCGCGGAAACACCCTGTATCCCCCTCAACCAAGAACGATGCTATGCGAACAGCAGAATCCTTGCCCTCTCAGCGACAGAGATTGGGTCAGTGGAGCTCTGTTGGTCCTTCTCGACCAGCTCCAGAAACTCCTCGTCGCCCCCGGTTCGGCGTCATATCAGACTTCGACAAGCCAAAGAAAACCACTACGTCAGAGACGAGAGATCTCCCGTCAGGATTTCAGACCGGCCCTCCGCGTTCGCAATTCACGGTGGAGCCAAAAGGAAAGGAGATCACCTCATTTACTGCTCCCGTGAGTTCTATCTGTTCGCCTGCGGTAGGCAAACGCAATTATATTCACTCCTCAGATCCCGCCCTCTGTCATTCCAAGCGCTGGTCCAGTGCCTCAGGGATCGAGTAGTCGATTTCCCGAACCAGAGGTGTTTGGTACGCAAATGGATGACGGAGGTCCCATAGAGGAGTTTGTCCCTCCTGTTAATGTTGGCATCGATGATGTTCACATGGATGAAGGGACGCCGGTCATGACACTTTCTTCCCAAGAAAATACTACTGTTCTGGCTCTTCCAGGCTGGAATATTGTCGTTGGTGTTCATGCTCTTTGATTGCTTCTTCGAGGCTGACGTTTAATAGCTGCACGACATCGTGCTGACACATACGCTGCAGGGATCAAAACTCCCGACTTTACAGCTACTCATGTGTCCGTCTCTGGCAGGCACAGGTCAAATCCTGTCCTATGGTGCTGCGCTAACGCGAATATATGATACCCTTGGGGGGATTCCTGCTCAACCTGATAGTGATTTTGACCGTTTGGCCCGAATTATCTGTTGTGCACTTTGTGAGATCGCCGAGTTACTAGCAAAGAACAATCTGGTTTGCTCCCCTTTTCTGACATGCTTTGTCATCGCTCAGTCCTCGTAGATCCCCCCTTTGACTGCCGTTCTGAACCTACTCGCCAGACTTGCATATCTGTTGCCATCGATCCATGCTCTTCTGTTATCACAGCATGTTCCAGATCACGATGAGACACCACAACTATTGGGAGTGCTGCATGATATCATTCAAGACCAGCTCCAGAAACTTGATGTTACGACTGGAAACGAGCCTCCCGAGCTTTGCTCGCTTGCAAAAGAAACCTTGTCTCTATACGAGGCACTCGTTTGGTGTATTCCCGATGACCTCGAGGACAGGTCAGCTTTTTCAAGCGACTGCATGCCAATTCGCTAACCGTGATCAAATTCAGCCTAAGTGCGTGTCCAGCCATGCCATCCTTGCTCACGACATTGCTCCATCCCCACCGTCCGCCGTGGTTCCTTATGGAGAGCATGCGAGTCCTCTTATGGCTGGCGACAAGTATGATTCATGCCAGTTTTTAGCAGCCTCCCCCAGTCAATATGATTGCCAGGACGGAACCTATCTCGTTCATTGCTGTCGCGTTCCTCAAGTGGCAAACGGACGAGAAATGACGGCGAAATCGTAGATCTCCAAGTTCATCATCCACAAATCGATCTTGCGTGTTCTCTACTGACCGATACTCGCCGCCAAGGACCCGAGGTGCCGCCCGTTTATTCAAACTTTTGTTTTTGTTTTTCGCTCTTTTTCTCATTGCAAGTCGTACTTTCACAGGCAGATGAACTCAAGAGTCGCATCATCATGTTCTTTGGCATCCTCTCCAACGCACACCCTGACGCATACACGCTGCTGGTTGAATCCCAAGAGTTGATCCCGTCAATCGTCGTTTGCCTCTATCATCTAGTCACACCGATTTGGGATGAGAATGGAGTGGTCTTCAATGATCCTGAGCCTACTACGAGGTGCTCTGGAGCTTGTCTCTGCAACGAAGGGACCTTTTTGGCTAATTCCAGAGAGAGCAGAACGATACACATCATCAATCACGCAACACTGCTGTTCCATCACCTGGTCATAGGTGAAGATGCGGTGCTCGACCTGCGCGAACGTCTTTTGCGCGCACCAGCAAAGACACACCAAGGACTGATCCATTTCTTTATCCTCACATTCGGTCGTCTCAGTTACGCAAACCCCCCTTATTGGTTGGATGCAAAGAACAGACAGCGGCTAGTAGGAGTTGCAGGTTTGTGCTCGGCTGTAACGTCGAGTGCACGTGAATTCGCTGATGCATGAGTGTGCAGATCTAGCGAGAGCTCTCCTCGAGAGAGTAATCCAAGGGCCAGAGCTGGACTTGATTTGGGAAACCTATCAAGATGAGGGAGAGGACAATGATGAAGCTGCTATGGACGTGGACGACGAGGAAGTAGAGGCTCAAAAATTTGCGATTTCGTGACTGGCATGCTCGTTGTAGGACAAAGAAGCCCTAGAAATGGGGAAACAAGTTGAACAAAATGGATCGATGGAGCGAAGCGAACACATTGCATGGGTGGTAAAAACTGTTACGCAATGTCCAGCGCCGCAGGTCCGACAGTCTAGAGGGACGAAGACTATTCAGATTTCCGGGGTAACGACGTGGTTAGCTTTTACCTCGCGACAGAATTTTTTCCTCCATTGCATATGCCTTTTCTCGGTCTTTGACAAGGGTTCCAGTGCCTGTGATCTCTTGAGCGTGAACGCACATGCCTCTGATCTGTATCTAGCGGACCACCGGTAACGGATCTTCATCTACAGATGACAGATATTTGATGTCTCCATACAAAAGAGTGCGACAAACTTACCACATGAGATGACACCTCGAGCGTGGTTGCGTTATTGGACCCGTCCAAGAAGTGAGGTACAGTGATCGACGATGCTTCTCCAGCGCTCTCGAGCCACAGTTTCCAAAGACAGTCTTCCCAATCTAGAACGCGTGATCCAAACATATAAACTCGTTCTGTACACCAAACTGGGTGGTCCCTCGGCAGAATGACCGGTGCAAGCGGCCTCGGCGAAAACATCCTGTGCGTCGCATTGCTCAAGAGGACCGGATGGGGTGAATCGATGGGCAGTTTGTCTAGCCAAAGCGTGTGGTCCGAGAGTGCGGACTTGGGAATGCCATTTGGGAACAAGACAACCTGAGACGTACGCACAAAGAATCTGGCCATGTTGAGGTACGCATTCGATGATCCCCCGGCGACAGAAGGCACATGCAAGACGTGTACAGAAGTGTTGGACGACGACACATGCTTCGTCGTGATATAGCCGAGCAGGTTGGTGTATCTGGTTGAGTTGGGTGCATTCGTGGTGACGACGATGAGAGATACAGGACCTGGCCATGCTGTGGCGGAGGCGAGCGCTTCCTCGATTCGAGCGTCCTCGATCCAGAGACAAGCGGTGAGATCAGATTTATAGCCTGGATGGGCTTGCACGACGAATGTATCCAAATGCGCCCGGGGTGAAAGCTCTCTAAAGGCAATAGATAGGCGCTGGGATAACGTGACGTTCATCAGGGATGTGTCATTCGGAATGTCGGCTTCCGCAAGGCTGATATCAGGCCTCCAAGACTGGTGTTGCTGAGGTCGGGAAACCTGAAGCGCTTCCCGAGAAAGGGCATGGATCTTGATGGTCAAGAAAAGTACGCTGAGGCAGCAATACAGTGTGAGGAGAGCGCGTGGCCGCCAGAAGTGCCCACTGCGTATCCTCCGGAAGTCGTCTGATAGAAAGGTCGCAGGATCTGTGACGAATTGCTTCAGCAAACAAAACCGCCCCGCACGGGGCCTCTGTTCAGCTAGACCTCCCTCGAGTACATGCAAGTAGTCCTTCTCCGAGTCTACGGAACTCAGCGAGATCTGTTCAGAGGCGGTGCGAACGCGATGGAGGTACCCAAGGCTGGAAAGGTGGCTTTGGTAGCTCCCTGAAATCGAAATCGACACTCGATGCCGCCTGCCAGTGGTTAGATTTGAAGGAACAGACTGGCTTTGGGGTAAAGTTGAATCCATTGAAGGAGCCGGAGTACACGCTGCCTCACTGCGTGTATGAAAAACTTGATTCCTATTCGCGGGTAAAGGTAAGAAAGGGGGCGTGCAGCGAGCAGTTCAAGTCGAATGACCGGAGTCAATGGGGTATGGCAACTTGGAATCCTGTACTCTGGCAGACGTCTCCGTTGCATATGCACCGCGCGCATTAGCGCATTCACAAAACTGAGGCCGTGTGCCCTCGTCCCACATGCTTTCAATTGAAGTAGAGCACTTAGACCGCGAACAACTTTGAAGAGCTGTGGTCACGAGTCACAGCTGTTGTTGGTAAAATATCAAAATGACTGAGCAATGATAGTTGCAGATTAGATCAGGATCCCTGGATGCACTTTAAAAAACGCATCTCAACGCCATCAACGCCTACTCGTCTTCCTCGATGTCTCCAAACTCAAACATCCCCAAACGGTCCCGTTTGCCAGCTGCGGCGCACTCCCCCAGGTATCTAACCACTTGCGGATACGCTCCAAGGTACTTGCAGTTCTTTCGGTCAATAGTAGCGAGACCTTCACGGAGCAGATCTGCGTTAATGCAAGCTAGCGGATTCTGCGCAGAGGCTGGATCTGCGGGATCGATGAGTCGGAGGTGCAAGATATTCCCCTCCTTTTGGTCGATATTGGCGATGAGTTTACGTCCTTCACAAAGCGAACGGAAGCGATCAATCGCGTCCTGGTAATATTCGCTGTCGAGATTCACCAACTTCACAAAACTATGCAACCAGTTAACACGCATGTAATAGGAGAAGAGAGGAGCAAACCTGAGACGTGCATCCTGCGCCTGACCGGGGAGTGAGCGAAATTTTGGATCAAGGGGTCGTAAGTTCGAGAATTTGACGATGTCTTGATTGCCATAGTCAATGAAAGTGACTTCGGCCTCCTTTTTGATAGGCGATGCTCGACGAATTTTGGCACGGTACCATGAACCATCAGAGAATTTTGCAGAGACGAGATCACCATTCGTTGGCGTGAAGTTTGGAGGTACTGCCGCAGATTTATGATGCAACGAAAAATCGCGCATCAACTTCTCCAAGGAAGCGACGCCTGTAGGTTAGATTCCTACTGAGTCGACCAGCTAGCGAAATGCAATGGTAGACCAACCTTCGGTATTTAATACCTGGACAGAGAAGTTGAGGCCGTTCTTCGTTCGTACGTCACTGATGATGACGTCGATGTACTCCAGTTTCAATGGTGCAGAAACATCCTCCACAGGTGCCTGCGCGGCTTTTTCGGCTTCCTCATCGTAGTCCTTCCACACCTAAAGAACATCAACTGACGCATGTCTCCATATATGCTGGTTCGAACTTACATTGCGTCGTGCTTGCTTGGCTTCATCCTAGCGTTCATGCATCAGCGTCAGTGGGTAAAAAGAGATAGTGGCACAGACTTCTGCATCGTATATCTGCTTCGCCCATGATAGACCATCCGCAGAGAACGGGTGCACAAATGCATACCCTTCTCGAGCAAGCGAAATAGCAGCATTTTCATTTTTCAGCCACAAAGTTCCAATAAAGCCACCAGATTTGTCGGTCGATTCGACTTCAAACTCGACGTCACGTTGCATATATCGCCTTGTTGCATATTCTGCAGCTTCGGAACCAAACGGCTCACTCTTCTCTGATGCATTACGAGCTGTACGTGGCACCCTGATACCTTGTAAAATGTGAGGCCATGGATTAAAGGACGGTGGCGGAACAAAGTACCGCTGAGTACCAGGGTCAAGGTTTGATTACTGGGGAGGAATAACCTAGAGCGGCAGGTGTTAGCCGTAAGTGGGGGTGACGATAAAGAGATTTATACTTGAATCGTGACCCAGAGGCGACATAGTCGACAACTGCATGTAACTTACCCTGTCGCTTGAAACCACTCAAGAACGAGTTTGCACGCGCTGCAGTCTAGACGGCAAGTTCGAACGAGGCAACAATGTACTTGTTATTGAATGACCTACCTCGGACAGATTAAGGGGCTGTTTAGGTGGTGGTTGCTCTTTGCCCGAGTGAATCCCACGAGTTTCTGTTGATGCACTGCAAGACGAGTTTACAAAGATTAGCGGGATAGTGTTGTTTACGTACGCTTGTTCAGCTGCCATGAGTTTGTCATAGTCTGGCGATCTGTCTTCATCATCCCGGCGATGGCGAACAACGCTTGCGAGACCCTTCTCAATCAGTTGTTCAGCGATATTCCTGAGTAGTAAATCGCACGACCAGGAATGAGCGTCAATCCTCTCGTCGAAAAAATTCCATACGAGTTCTGTCCGCCATATCGGACGGTGGCGCACTCTCGCTCTTCAAATTCGCCTTCGCGGGGGCGGATGAAGTCAATAGTTACCCTGACATTTTTACCTATTAGCCTCTTTCGTAGGAATTCTCGGGCCTCTTGAGCATAGAATGCTTGTTTAGGATCTGAAAGCCTGGAATCCTTTGATCAGACGTAACGGAGTCGGGAAGAATAGCCAGATCCTACTTTGGACCCCTAGTAGAACTCAATTGCAACCGGCGTTCCTTTCCGCTCTCTTTCTCAGCCACTGATATTTGGTCGCCGCTCCATACACGAATAACAAGCCCTTCAAACGATGGCGAATTCCCGTTAAGACTGCCATTAACCTTTGTTGAAGCATTAACAGACGGGGTCGGAGCACTAGCATAGAGACATGCTCGTTTCTCTTTGGCAATTTTTTCGGCTGCCCGCAGGCGTTCCATCCCACCCCCGCTCGCGAGCATGCCTGCGTGCCAGTCGACGATGCGGGCTAGGCCAACGGCAACCAAGTGCTCTGCGACATTTCCAGCAGGGTGGAAGACTACGCAGTGCTCATTAAGAGCTCTGATAGAGAATCAAGGGTAGTAATAACTTGCCTGAACCAATGAAGATGGAGGAAGGTGGAGGTGGTGCGCTTGTACCCGTTTGGAAAGGGGTAGCTGGGGAACTTGGCAGCGACAGAATCACAACACGGATAGCACGTTGAAGCAATCGTGATTCGGTGAAGAACTTTGCCTGAACTAACTCAGCTCTTGCGGCCGCATACAGACCGGAGAACAAACCTCTTCTGCCCATGGTTCTGATACATCGTCAGGCTTCGAGGATGTTTTTGCACAACGAACTCCAGCAAGTGCGATATTTATCATCTGATGTTCTCCATTAGGCATGAAGAGTCGTATACGAAGAGTTGACCCGTCTCGAACTTGCTCTACGAGGGCTACGTTGACGATTAGTGCACGGTCAAATTAGCATGTTGCGAAAACATGCCATCGATTGATTTCCCTTTCCAGTCCGAGACGAATGCTTGAGAGTCTTGGGGCATCGTATGATGCACAACACGAGCCTGGACACGTAACAACTGTTATTAGTGGAAGGAGGGAGCCGGCACCTGCGGCACACCTGAGGACCATGGGGATTCCAAAGGCCCAATCCGACCGCCTTGGCTTCAGCCTCGAGGTCACGCTTCCGTGTATCATCCTCGGTGGGCTCGTGCTTGAGGTCCTTGACTTTGGCCCATCCATTCTTGAGAAGTTCCGAAATCACATCGAGGCCACCGATTTCAGCGGTGCCGAGATCGCGGGTGACATCGTCATTGGGGGGCAAGCTGTGTATCGAGGTAAAAGAGATGGCCTTGCCGACCGCTATGGCGCGTAAAAAGTCACGAGACTCGAATGCCCATGGCTAGAGTGGAAGGATTTAGCACAAGAAAGGCGAAAATGCATACTGATGGGCTTGCCTCGTCTTCCCTGGTGGTATTACCCATTCTTGGTGCAGTCACATCTGCGAGATGAAGGATTCTGGCAGGTACAATGTGTCATGCTCGGAGCGACACGTCGTGCGTGGACGGGAATACTTATTACCTTTCCTTTGGGGGTTGGCCCTGCGGACCGGGAGGGCCACGCAAGACAAGGGTGTCACCGGAGATGACGGCTGCCCACGGATTGGAATAGAGTCATCAGTCGTACGAGCGGGGGTCATGGAGCATACCCACATTTGACGACCTAGGGATGGTTACAGATTTAGGGAAGGAAGAAGGAAGGAGGAGAGGAAAAGACATACGGCTTTCATGGACATGACCGGAGTGGAGAGAGAGAGAAAGGTATGGATGTGCAGACTCGACCGGAGCTTTCACAGTGGAGAAGACGGATGAGAATATATTTCCTTTTCCGGATCAGCGCTGAAATAGACCTTCAGCCAGGAGATGTAAGTGCATATGTAAACGAGGAGGTCGAGTGGGGCGTGGACGACTCGACGAGGTAGTTCAACCCGTGTGCGAGATCGCCAAACTTGTTCACGACACGCGCTGACCACGAGTCGCAGTCGGCGGATGTCGTTCACATAGCAGTGCCTCACAGTGCTTCCTCGGGTAAAAAGCACTGACAGAGGCGCAGTCCCCAGCCATTTCATTCTCCCTTGGCCCATATAGTCTACCCTACAGCATCGTGTTCACCACTCTGGCCTATGAACACCTCCCGATTCCATGAACACCTTCCTTCCGACTTCTCCAATGACGACCAGCACCCTGAGCCAGCCAGAAAGACTGACCGCACTGACATCATTGCGCAGATACGGGAGGCAACGTCCGCTCCTTCTCCGTTAACCGGGTATCTCAAGGACCCCGCATTCATCAGTGCCATTGATGGCCCAGAAAATAGTCGCTCTCGCGGCCAACGCCACTCCTCTTCGAGCACGCGCAGTCGAGAGCCACGGTCTTCCACTATCCTGGGCCTCGTACTAGCCGAGGAAGAGAAGCAAGCGCACAAGCTCAAGTCGCTGCTTCGCGCAACAGGTGATAGTCTGGATCGCGAGATCCGTCGAGTCAATCAGGCTGTATCCAGGGCTGAACACGCAGAGTCCAGGGTACACGAATTGTCCGCTCGTGTCTCGAAAGTGGAGTCCAGTAAATACGTTGTGGAGCTCGAAGCAGCACGTGCTAAAGAGGAGATTAAACGCTACCAACTACAGATCGAGAGTCTCGAGCGGGACGTGAAGCGACTGCAGGCTGATGTCGCCCTGCTCGAGAAGCAGAGAAGCGAAGCGGACGAAAGTGCCTCACGCGCACGCGACACCGCAAGAAAGTTCGAGATGGAGCTCGGGAACACTCGGGCAAAGCAAGTTGGGAGAGAAGAAGGCCTGAGATATGGGTTGCACAAGTGGTTCAAGACCGGTCGAATTGAAGGCTGGGATGCTGGTCATGTAGAGGGTTACGAGAGCGGCCGTGACCAAGGGTATGAGGAGGGGCGGGAACACGGTTTTGCGGAGGGTCAAGAGTTCGGACTCAAGCAAGGGCACAAGGTTGGCAGACAGGAAGGATTTGATGAAGGATGGGAACAAGGTCGGAGAGAGGAACGTGAGCATGGGTTACAGGCCTTTGACGACTTTTTTGCTGCAGAAATCGACGAACGAGACCAAGTGGTAAGTCGAGAGCAAGACGGGTTCGGATTGTAGCTAACTGGTAGCTCAAAGACGAGAAAACAGGCGCAGAGATGGTCAGACTGGATGCGGCGTTCGACGGTTACACAAAAACCATGGATTCGACGACCACTTGGTGGTAGTACATGACAGTATAGGGACATTGGACATTTTTGGTATTATGCTTCTAAGCCCGTGAGAGTTGAATTATACTTGGATCCAAACCATCACAATAATGACAACTCGCTCGCCCCCACCTCCTCGGAGTCGCAGGGGCAAAGAGATCCCTCGTCTCCCGTTGTCCGCCTTCACCCCTCACGACATTGGCACGTCCGACACTTTCCCCATTCCACCAACACCGAGTCTCATTTCTCCAAGCGCGATCGTCGACTCGCATCTCCAATTCTCCCTCAATGCAGCACGCGGATACGAGGCAGACATCGGCCATCTCAAGCCAGCCCACAAGCGAGCCGTCGTGTTGTCGTCCAGGGGGCACGCCGCCGACGCGATCGTCAGCTCCCTGCAATCGTGAGGCATTCATCCGTTCTTGCTGCGTAAATGGTCTTATCTCGCCAAAGATTGCAATCTGACGTGGTCGATGCGCGTGTCCTTGCCGTACTAATACCTTTTGCTCTCGAGAGCACTGAAATTCCTCAATACGTATCGGCAACGGATCCCCTTTCGGCGCTCACTACGACATACGATGGTGCGACCCCTGTGGCGGCAGAGAGCGAGGAGGATAGCAGGTACCAGGCTCAAGTAGAAACCCCAGTCAAGAATCTGCGTTGGGCCTTACAACACAGCCGAGTCGTTGATCTCGACATCGAAGGCGGTATCGTAGCCGCCGACGCATCATTTTATGACAATCTTGTCAATCTCCTCACCAAAGCCATCAAATCAGACACCAACCTTAAGCGTACACCAATCGTGTTGAGTAGGTGGCACTCGTCGTCTCCTACCTTTCCACTGACTTGCCGTGTGCAGCCAACGTGTTACCTCCTCCACTTGACTCGATTGCACCGGCTGTTACGATGATGAATCATCCAATATATACTGCCTACCAACAGCGGATATCGTTATTTTCTCTCTTCGAAAACGTATACGTGAAACTTCTCCCCCCGACGTGGGTCTCGACCGGGTCGACGGCGAGACTGGAAGAAAAACAGGAAAAAGAATTGAGAAACATCCTCAGACTTTTCAGTGAGTCAGAATGACCACAAGGTGGGATGCTTGGCTGACAATCGTTTAGTTGTCCCGGTCCTGGAGGCCTTCGGGTTTGAGAGAATCATTTTTGGATCTTCACCTGCGTCCACCATTAGCTCGCCTGCGCTGGCGGAGAACTGGTATAAGCTCGTCCTGGAGTCGTTCCGCGAATTAGCAGTGTCCCAGGACGAGATGGACAAGATTTTCACAGAAAATGCTGAGCGTGTCTACGGCTCTGCTACTTGACGGCTGTATTGTGGAGCAAAATTTTGAGAAGACCTCGGAGGGCGACTCGGAGGTTGAAGCAACGTTGCATGATTTCTGGCGTTCTTTCTGGAATGGGGCGTGTGTAACATTACACTGTTTGACTTTTAGTATACCGTAAGTATGTACGTTGGGATGCGATGCTACCTGTAAAACCATGTTTGCTACCACCAAGTAGTCAAGAGACGTCAAGCAATCCGATGTTGCAATGTATCCTTGCACACAGCTCTCCGACTCCATCACAATAAATAGCTCCGTGTTCAACTCTTACTTCCATCTTGAACCGTCTCAGTTCGGAACACTGACCGTACTTATTGCACTGTGGCTGCAATGGACGCAGACAGCAATAACGACGCTGGCTTCCAACTGGGGAGACGTCACGCACCCTCGTAAGTGTTTCAGCTAACCCAAATCATCGTCTGGTCACTCCTTTGTGCTTTGTCGAGACCAGGAGCAGTAGAGAGTCTTCTCCCGTCGCGGTGAGTCTTACCCTTGCTGTATGGTTGCTCTCGAGTTTCTGAAACATTTCCTTGTGCATTTCTTTCTTGTAGAAACGGCAAAGACGTTCTTTCACACCCACTTCAGACGATGGCGACCTTGCCATCCCTGTTGCGCACAACGAGGACGTCGAAACTCCGACACATGAGAACCCGCCGCTAATACGCCAGGCTGTTGGTTTCTCGTGGACTCCGTCTATCAATGCAACTGTCAGCACATATCAAGCCACACCGGCCCCACAGCCCGTAGTTCCCTATTTTCTCCCTGGCCAAGCACCCCCTTCACCTCCAAAACCGAAATCTACGAAGCCAAGAGCGCCTAGGAGGAAGAAAGGCGAACAATACTCCGATCAAACCGGCAGGTTCAAGATCAGTGGCTCCAACCTATCCTCGTCGCCTGACTCTGGCCCTGGCCCTGGTCCTGCGAGCCTCGTTCCAGCTTCGGCTGGAATTTCAGCCGATACTAGTCCGTCGAGCGGGGCTACTTGCTCCCTTGCCCATTCAGGTTCCATGGTACCTACTGCAAGTCATCCGTTTGCTTATGCCAACGGAAACGCCACTCCTGGTCCAAGCAACACCAATGGGGCAACAACCGGTGTGGCATCCGTTGCTCCATCCCCGGGCACTAAACGAGCCAGGAAACCATCGAAGAAAAAGGTTCCTGCATCAGTTCATGATTCCCGTAGTCAGCCGAGTGCTCGATCATCTCTTGGACAACCTGCCCCAATCAGTACTTCTGTCACCCCTCGATATCCAATCAACGACAATTCTGGAGGACCGTCTGTGGAAAGACCTGGTCAAGCTTCTGATCTTCAAAGAGCCTATTCCGCACCATCTGGTGTTGCGTCAGGTGGCACACCTGTCGGGCGCACAAATACATGTACGTACCGTTGAATTTGGTCTGACCTTGACTTACTCGCTTCAGCTACGGCGGTTACCCAGGGCTCTGCTCAGAATGTTTCGAGGCCGATGCGAATGGTAACGTTACTCATTGAAGACATGAGAAGCGGCGTACTCGATCCGCAACTGGCAGAGCTCAGAGTTCCATTGAAAGTCGCCGACAATCCAGACGATGGCTTCTGGGCGGATGCAGTCGAGATCTGCAACGCCCTTCAAAATGGACCATCCCGTATAGATGGTTAGCATTCTATCTATGTCATCTGGCAACCTAACTAATCCCTATGTGGTGCAGGCCCAGCCAAAGTGTACACCATGAGGGGGAAATTCCGGCAATTTTTCATGCGTGTCGATCAGTTCGACCAACTTCAAGTCCAGTCGGCGCACCTCGCTGTTTCAAAGGAGAGAACGTTGAATGTCTTCGTGGAAGCTGTGAGTACCGTCGCGCTGACGAGTTTAGAGAAACTCTTAGAATGCAATCTAACGTCTCGCATCAGCCCGTGCCGCAAGGTCAACTGCCGCGTCCTCCTGTTGCGCCCCCGGATGTGCAACCTGTCTACAATTCTGGCTCCGAGCGCGAGGCCATGTCCTCACCCGCTACAACGTACTGCCGACCCACGTACTCGCTGGTGACGCGTGAGGATCAAATGGAACGATTATCGAAAAGTAACTACGCCAGGGCAGAGAGGAGAAGGATGTCGCCCGTCTCGGAGAGTGGCTCATATGGCCACTCACAAAGGACTACATCGCCGAGTGCTCGACATAGGCTGTCGCGACATGACCAATACGCCGGCTCGAATCAGCGCCTTTTGACACCACCCATACCCGGTCGACTTGCAGATACGGAAGAAGAAAAGGATGAGGCGATCGTCAATTACATTCGATCACACATCGAGAACCATCCTGGATGGATAGAATACATGCAATCAAAGGCAAAACCTCAGCGCGTCTCTGAGGTACTGAAGCAATACATCTTTGTGGAGGATAGAGTCAGGGAGCTCATCGGACGAAAGACGCCGGCACATTGGGATGGTGCGCCGAATTCCTATGTCGAAAAGGTGAGTCATCGACGAAGCGAATGATAACACTTTCTCCGAGCTTTGGCTGATCATGTACCACAGCAACACGTCTGGCGTGTGCTAAGGCTGGACACCAAGTGGGGCGAAGAGTGTCAGGAGACGTTGGGCCTCGTCAAGTTTTACGGTAAAAACGGTTCGCGATACGAAGACTCTCGTGTCGTCGATTTGATCAACGATATCTCGCCCCCCAAAGCAAACACGATGGACAAGTTCCTTCATTTCCTCCGGGGTCTGGATGAAAGTTTCACTCAGGATATGCTCAGTGGGCGGTTCGAGCCAATGCCGATACAAGATTAATGCGAAGGAGAGACGGTGGTTCGGGTTCGGGTTCGTTGAGAAGGAAAAAGTCAGTGTATATCAGTGTAGCATTTGCTCGTGTGATATCTGACTACATAATTGGCTACGCTATTATACAGTCACCATTTTGCCATTGCTTCCTGAGTGCTCAAGCGTATGGTGATCACATGCCAAGTAACCCGTGGTCAGCCTGCAAACACAGCAGGGACTAGTCTTGCGTCTGCCTCGCGATCCCCACGAATTTCAACCTTTATGCCAGCACCCGCCGGTACACAACCTTCTCCAAACGCGCGTTCCAAAGCGACCTTGCATTTGAACCCGGAGCAGTGCATTGGCAATACGTAAGCTGGTGTCGGCTGCAGCTCGTTCGCCAAAAAGTTGACTGTATGGGGGATACGAGAGACGAGATCAGGACCTGCGAGATGAAGTCCGCCGATCACCTGGGCTATCGTCTGAGCGAGGCAACGAAGAGAAAGACATGGTTCACCATATAGACGGGTCTGACGAGCTTTCGCACTGCGTCCTTGACCACATTCACGATGCCTGCATGCGAACACCTAGGTCACCAAATGACTGCGAGTCAGTCCGATCTGTCGGCTAGAATGAGACAAGGAATGCACAGACGTGCTGAATATGACCAAGCCCTTCCCAGCAACGTCGATGGCAGCATAGCGCTCATCCATGAGATGCTACCGATTGTCCATGAACGTCAACCCCACACGGGAAATCTCGCCAGTAAGACGAAAACAAACCGGTTCGGACGTCCATCCACCTTCTTTTACGAAGCGCACGAAGCCGAGCATTCCGTCTTCGTACGACGTCACTCTCGGGACTTCGCCGCTGACGTAGATCGTCCCCCCTGCGACTGTATGTCCCTCCTTGGATGTTCTCACCGTACCTCCAGCGCTCTCAATCTGTTCAAACGTTGGGTCATCTGGAAAACGGCAAATGTTTTGAGATGTGGGTGGCACGGCGACACCGCGGGCTTCCGGACGGTCAGGATGCAGATCCACGATACATTCACGTGCATTTGGACTGCGCATGCCAAGGAATGCGAGGATCCCACCCGAGTGGTCGCTATGCCAATGCGAAAGGATCAACGTCTCCACGTCGTCTACCTGTGTTTGCATCGCGGTGGCGTTACGGACGAAAGACTTGGAGTCGGGTCCGGCATCGAGGAGGACGAGGTGCTTGTTCTGGCCGTTAACTTGTGTTTCCTGTCGACCAAGTTGTGAAGAATTTTAATCGCGTCTGCTCCAGGCGGCAGCAGTCATTGCAACGTACGATCAAGGCCGAGAACCCGTGGGCCCCTGAAAAAAGAATCCGTCGTCAATATCGATCCAAATCTTCAACCCCTCCAGCGCGGTGACATCGCGAGATCGTACTTACCACAGCAAAAATTCTCGAAATCGAGAATGGGGACACCCGTTCGTGAGTCTTGCGCAGGCTTTTGGTCAACGAGATGTTGGCGCAGCTCATGGGTGAAGCCTGGGGGGAGTTTGGTCATCCTGGAGATTGCAAGTAATTATGCATTGTCCGATGGGCACTAGATATTGGCTCACCATTCAATGCAGTTGTCCACGAGAAAGGTGACGGTGAAGTTGTCGACTGCAACGAGACCTGCACGTGACTCGATCGCATCGGACATGGCGAAGGACACTAAGTCAACTTCGGAATGAGTGGGCGAATTTATCTGCCTGGCTACGCTGATTAGACAAAGCTCAGGTGACGACAACAAGGTGGAGGCGACGCCTGATGTTTTGTATTCTGTTCCGTTGCCGTTTCGCGATCTACTTCCATTCACACCGCTTATTTCTCTTCCTGGCACTCCCCCTTCCCACCGATTGCCAATCCAGATCTCCACGCGCTTTCCGAGTGGGCAGGACCGCACACGCCCATAACCCTATCCAACATTTTTCTCGGCCGCCCTCCTTCGCCTCTTTTTTCCCCTCCAAAAACGTTCGTCGCCATCACGCTGAACGTTTTCTCTCCTTCTGGCTACCCGGCGTCCCCTCAATCTCCTTGCACGATATTTTCGCCTCGGACAAGTCTATGTGCCCCCTGTATCCCAGCATCATCCAACCTTATTCAGTAACTTCCGCCAGTGTCAGCACCAACTCCCGTGCGTACTCTAGATATGGATGATACCGCCGTCCCCATTCCCCACGGAGAACTTCAAGTTCATGGCCTTGTCTCTCGTCCCCCTCGCGCCTCCACGTGATCACAGACCACTGGCTAAGCATTCTTCACACCCTCGGCAGTGACTTATCAGGTTCGCGGGTGCCCCACCAACGGCCAAACCTTCCCACTCGTTCCCTTTAACGTTGACTTACGGACATTCTACACCGGCGACCGGGAGTCTTGTCCCTTTTCCACGTTCATTTTTCTCACATCGACTCTATCTCCCCTCTTCTTACGCAGGTTAACAATATTCAGTTGCATCGGACATGCCCTGAATCCACCGTTTCATGTTTCTTGGGGACCTGGAATACTCTGGAGGCGACATCGTGGCTCCTCCCAGCTAAAAACCACATCACTCAGGGGGGGTCTGCTTGTAAGCCATAGCCAGCTACGACGACAACAGTTAGCCTCAACACCTGCCTCACTAATACGCTGGGACTGTCCCATGTACCCCGTATCCTACGCTCTCCAATAAGGCTGGTCTCAACGATTGACTGAGTGCTCTTTTGACGTGACCTATGTGTTACTCTGGCCAGTGGCATGCGGGGCCGTTATAAGCTTGATCGCGTAACATCCTGCAGAAGGCACCTTCCTCCCATATACCGTATATTCCTCTGTCCTTCACATTTAGCCAAGGTTTCCGTTTGTCTACTTTTGTTGATACCTAAGCCATCCGTAGTTACATGATTGCGTTATACGTGCTCGAGCATATGAGCATGCAGCCCGTGGTCAGTCTATGCAAACACAGCAGGGAGTAGTCTTGCGTCTGCCTCGCGATCCCCGCGAATGCCAACCTTTATGCCAACACCCGTCGGGACACAACCTTCCCCGAGCGCGCGTTCCAAAGCGACCTTGCATTGGAATCCGGAGCAATGCATTGGCAACACATACGTTGGTGCAGGCCGAAGTTCATTCGCCAAAAAGTTGACTGTATGGGGGATACGAGGGACGAGCTCAGGACCTGCAAGATGAAGTCCGCCGATCACCTGGGCTGTCGTCTGAGCGAGGCAACGAAGAGAAAGACATGGTTCACCATATAGACGGGTCTGACGAGCTTTCGCACTGCGTCCT
>JBBPRD010000017.1:0-35300 GCA_038092855.1 Boletus piedmontensis
GCCCGATGTCGATGCCCGACCCTCATGCACCCCATAGCATCCTGCCTACTCGGATGCCGCACCCGGAGGTCTACATGGACTACATCGCTGAGGGCCTTGGTCCCCGTGCATGGCATTACCATGTGAGTTGAACGGAGTGGATCGCCCGGTTAGACGCCACTGACGGCTATCCTAAAGCTCGTCGAGGCACTTGACGGCATGAACAAAAAATTCGCTCAACCTTACGTCGTTTTTTACCCCGTCGTCTCGCGTGACGGAATGCCCTTCCCCATTAACAAATGCATTCGAGAGATTCAGGCGAGGGCCTTTCGAGAGGCAAACGCATGGCGCGGCAACATACTTGTTGCAAAGTACCGAGAGAGTCCATTCTCATCCATGGTTGACGGTTCGATTGCCGATTTCCCGATTCTAAGAAATTACTTCATGACACACGGGGCGCCTTCTCAGGCAAGTCAGACTGTGCCGGCAGCATTAGCACTGCTTAATACTCGTGGTTTGTGTTTGGCAGGCTTGAGGCAAATGTAAAAATCCTTCTCGCAAATTTGGCACCGTACGATTCGTATGAATGGGCACCGCTCGGCATATCCCTCAGGGACTATGTTTATATGACCATTTATGAAACATTATGAACTCAATCCCAGTACAATTTAACACTCGGTGATCACACACTCCATGTTTTTCTTGCACGTTCATCATCATTTTATGATAGCATTTTCTCAATATTGGGGTAGTTTCGCTTTTTAATCTAGAGTTCTTGGTGCTCTGGTTTGCCATTCGTCGAGGGACTAGGCCGTACCCCGGTCCTGCCACCACCACTTGCACCCTTTGTTGGATGCGCAGTCTGTTCTTTCTTGGGATCACAGTGCTCCGGAATAGGACTTTGAGGGTCGATGGGAGGGTGAAGGACCCTTCCTACCTTGAAATATGTCTTGTGGTCCGCAAAAAATTTCTTCCAGTGTTGCACGCCCTGTCATGAGTCAGTTATGACGCCCATTAGACCAATGCAACGAAAACCCACCTTGAGCTCCTGGTCGGTCAATCCTCGCAAGTCGTGTGTACGGTGTGTCGCCAAGCACCCGGTTCCAAAGGATCTTGCCGCATCAATACCAGCCCTGCACAGCCCCCACAAGTCAACATACCGCGGAATAAAAAAAACATTGCGACGAAGGCGTACATATGGTGATATGGACCCCCAGGGCCGTAGGTTCCTCTCTTACTCGAGACATCATAAACCTCTCCATCAATCTTCACCGTCAGTCACCTCTTTGATGAATATCCCGTCAATGAAAGTGACAAAGTGAAGAGACATACCGCGATGTATATGGGTTTATTGGCGTCCGTCCCGTCGAAGGTGGCAAGGTAGGATTCCGAAAATAGTCTGCCGCTCGATTCCTGTAATGATAGCCAAGTTAAGCTATAGTCAAAAGGCCAGGAGGTGACGGAATGCGTTTCACCGGCCAATACGTCTTCAGTCTCGCCCATTTGCCATCATATTCCCACAGGAAACTGCCAGTGAAGAATTTCCCAGCCAGTGTAATTATGAGCAGCAGGTAGACAATAAACTTGAGGAGGCCGAGGAGGCCGACTTCATCTTGAGCGGTTGGATCTCGCTCTTCCGGACCAACCTCTTCTCCCCGTGCAAGCTTCTCCTCGCGTTCCTTCTTGCGCTGCAGCCAGGCTTGGTGCAGCCTCTCTTGTTCGAGTCTATATTCGTGGTAGCTAGTGTGTGAATTGAACACTCGCGAATGACGCAGGAGCCACAGCCAGTGCACGTACACTAGAAAGGGTTGGTTCGCGGCTTTCTTGGGCACCATCCTGCTGGGGTTTCCAGGGTCTGGCACCATTTCTTTGGTTGGATTTGGAGCATCGCCGCTGCCAGAGGGATTCCAAATCCACGACATCTTGCACGACGTTGACAACAAACCGCAAAGACTTGTATAAATAATACAGCACCGTAGTGGGAATATAATTAGTGAGCACATCCCGTGACTTGAGAATGTTGGCAAGCACGGTTGCGTTAAAGTTCCCAGTGGTTCACAGTAAATTTCAAAACGAATGTATGACACCATGCTATAGGACAGAGACCATGTATTAAGAGCGCACCGGTGCAAAAGGCAATGAGTACGCATATAATTATAAGGTAGATGGTACACTGCCACAGGATGAGGTGGGCAGGAAGAAGTCGTGATGCAAATGAGGGACAAGACGGAGCCGGTGGGAATAGTGTTAAGCATGACGGGAAAGGCCAGGAAGTTATACTGGATAATGCCAAGGGAGGGTGAAGATTACTACTAGTGACGAAGGTATGAAGCCACCCCTAGGTTAAAGAGGAAATGCAAAAGAACAACAAATCGGGGGATGAACGGATACCAAACCCAGTGTGACGAAGAGGAAGAATGCGAGGATATCGTTTCGTGGGGTAGTAGTAGAGCAAGTCTGCTGACGACAAACGAAGAAAATAACAAAAAAAAATGCATTCATACTCATGAAGTCGTGGAGGAGCCAAGAAGCTGGTTCTGCCTCTGTTCTCGTTCAGTGGCTTTTGCGGAAACGGTGATGTACGCGCCACCAGTCTCTTCACTCCCTAGGCCTGGCGGAGCAGGAGGGCTTGTCAGAAACTGGATGTCCTCAGATGGATCGCCTCCAAGCCATTGCTTAGCTTCAGTGAAGCGCTGAGTTTTGATGAACTGGAGGATACAAATATAAACGTGTTTATGCGGTGAATACATGCAATGGCGTACCTTGGGTAGCGAGTCCATCGCCATCAAGCGGAGTACATGGGTTTGAATGCGGGAATATAACTTGATGAGCATCTGCAGCTGGGTCGCATTGAAGGCACCGGCTTGACTGGCATCAACCTGCCCGTCAAAGGCTCTGCCATTCAGGTTGGTCATTACCTCGCTCAGGTAACTAGCAAGATCAAGTCTCAGGCCATGATCGATATTAAGCTCGTTCTGACTTGACGGTGCGAGATACTTGTTGTAGATTTGGAAAGCCGTCTGGATGAGCGATTCGTGATGTCTCTCCATTACTGCTTGGCCAGGCGTTCCCTTCCCTCCACGACCGGCAGGGACAGTCGCCTGGGCACTTGATGTGATACTGAACTTGCGCTTGAAATCCTCGACATCCATCCAGAAAGTAAGGTTCTCCTCACAGAAATTCGCTTTGAGGAATTCGCGGAAGAGGGCTCGGTAGGACGGTTCTTCGAGGATTTGGTTCAGACGATCAGTGTTGCTCTTGACGCTCGCCTTCGCCTCCTTTGACTCTTTCGATTCAGAATAGGCGTGGTTGAGCCTCTCGGCCATAGAAATCCGACGATGAATCTTGGCGTCCGCAGCACTGACAGTGGCCTCAGGTCCCAATTTGTCCGTGCCCTCGATTGCACTGCCTTCTAACGAAGAGCGTTCGTGAAGATTCGTCACGGAACTGTGAGGAGAAAACGACTGTTCCTCCCACTGGGCCACTCGTCTTCCTTCATCAGTTATTCTGTAGATAGCCTTCGCAGTGCATCGGAATTCTCCGTGATGCTTGAAAACGATCAGACGAATTGCGAGATTAAAAACAATGGACAGGACTCACGCTAACTGGCGAGTTGCCACCGGGAGCAGAACCTCGAACGGTGAAGATAATGGCAGAATCGTTATTCTTCCTCTTGTCGCTAACCAAAGTAATGAGTCCAAAACGGACGAATTGCGCCGCCATCTCTGCCGCTTCCTCTCTCCCCACGACGGACGTGAAGTCGCAAAGCCACTCGAGCGCAGATACGGCGGCAAAACAATATTTGTGCACAACCGTCGCCTTACCCACAAGTGGTTGTGCCTTTTCTGGCACGTCCATGAGCTGAACACCTTTAGATCGTTCGTGGTACTCTTGAAAGGAGTCTTGTGGTGCAGTAGCATTCTGAGAGAGGTAGTTTGGCTGACGTCCGATGAAGCGACGAAAGAGGGCAGTTATCACGGACTGGGTAACGATGATCTCGTCATCGAGTGTCCGACGCTCGAGGTGAAGTAATTTGATACAAATAGGTTGCGAGGCAAATACGGGTTGGAGGTGATCGGAACTGATGCCATTTTTCGAGATAAATCGCTCGAGGACGTGGAGACCCTTTGGCGTGAGGACATACGTGCCACGATCCTTGAATAAGTTTGACCCTTGGTCAGCAGCATTCTCAATTAGACGAGCATCCATGAAATGCTGGCACATCGCCTTTGCCATGTCACGGGTCATGGAGAATGTGGTCGTTGTGGTGGTCGTCACTATTCGTGATTTGTCTCTTGGATCCGGCCCACGGTTGGACTGGGAGAATTTGAGGGAGGCCAAGTTCTGAGCGGCCTCGTCGCTAGAGAAGAGGGTCAGAATATGAAGTAGAGAAGGACGAAAGGGATGAGCTAACGTGGAGAATGAATTCTGGAAGGTGCGGAAATACTGTTTGTGGGTAGACAATTGAAGCGATACGATGAGAGTCGCAAAGAGATCGAGAGTGTCCTGGTGAATGGATGGTTAGTGCGGGAATGGAGAAGAGCAGGAGGAAGATACCTTGAGGTAGGGCCTCCCGCGCTTGGTAGTCTTCATCATATGAGAAGAGCTTGCTTGTGGAGGATAATCTGTGCGATCGGACGACATTACGGAAAAAAGGAAAAAAGGAAGGGGGAAAGAGATGGAAGGGATTACAAGGACGAAGAGAGGGAGGAAGTGGACGAGAAATGAAGAGGGGGAGAAGGGAAGAAACAAGAAGACAAACGTTGATGGGGCAGCAGAGACGGGGCGCAGAGAGAGAGCGGTTCGGTAGCGTGGAAATGTCCGGCCACTACTAACTTATTTATTTTATTACTCATCGTTCTTATTTTTTTTTTTTTTTGCCGTAACTGCCGGCCGCCCTGGTCGCATCCCACAGCCATCGCTGAGGCCCACCTCGACGGCGTGGGTGATGAGCTCTTTCCTCGAGTCACGACAGCGGGTTGCTAGGCGCGTATCCGTATGATACATTTGGCAACCTCGCCTCCCGTGCATTTCCTGCGTTTCAGGCCGCCTCTACTCATACATACGCTGGTCGCGGCGCTCAGCGTCCGCCGCTAGGTCGTATTTACGACAAGGTATCGTAAAGTCCAAAGCGGCGCCACCATGCTATAGTTGAACTCTCGTTCATGCTTTTTGACAACTAACGTGTCACCCTCCACTCTGACAATCCAGCCCAGCGAGCCCTCGTACTATTCATACTTCGTTTATGATGCTTGGAAGCCCATGCTCATAAAGTCCCGCGAACTCACCGCGTTCTCCCATCACCACACTGATCATCCACCAACTTGTGCCGAATTGCGTCGGTTCCATGTCAGAACGCTCGCTCCGACCCAACCCGTTCTCACGCAGCTGATGAACAAGGAAATGTGCTTCTCACATCTCCGTGGCCGTCCTTGTCGATCACCGTCCAGCATGCACTGCCGCACCGTCCTTCACGGAACCAGTTACTCGACCTATTCCCACCTGAGCCGAAGATTTTGTTTGAATTTACTAACAACCGCATCTACCCAACTGTATGCAGATCTGGACGGATGCTGACAACCCATGAACCGCCCTATTGGTCAATCGCCAACTTAGAGAGGTTCAGCTTGACGGAAACAATAGAAACCGTCGTGGGTATGGTGTCGCCAGTTCTATTCCTGAAGTTGAATCCGTAGAATTTTATTCCTGTTATAATACTTATAAGACACGATGCATGAATATATCGATGCGGCATACTGAATGTGACTTTTGCAAACGGAGTGTAATTAGCGTGGACAGTGAACATGGGGTACCTGGCCACCAACACCAACTTGAAGCTTGCTTATGGATCAGCGTCACTTAAGGCCGCTTGTACACGTTCTTGGCCGGTGGCAATGTACGACGCCAGAAGCTCGACGTTACTAGACGTATCAAACTTCGAGGCATCGTCAATTCCTTTCCCAGAATTCATCCGCTACAGTCCAAAGACCTCATATCATCACCCAAGTCGACGCAGCGGTGGATACCGCGATGGATTTCACCAACATCAACGTGAGTAACCACTACAGTCGGCAGCACAGACGCGACAAAAATTGTTCAGGATCCCACAGCAGTCAAGGCTCTTCTTGATCAACTGAGAGCTTCTCAAGCATGGCAGGACACGCTGAATCCAAGTTCATCGCATACCAGTTCAGAACAACATGCAGAGGTCCGTGAATCATCTGCAAGCCCGCTGGAAGATGTACAAAGCGAATCGAAGGCTCAGTCATCTGTCACCGCTCCGTCAGCTTCGGTGGCTTCTTTGCTTTCGCAGCTGAAAACATCGGAATGGACATCCATTGCCACCAACACGCCGCCGGTGTCAGATACACGTACAGTTCATCAGTCGTCTCGAAACAGTCCTCGGCCATCACAGGGACTACCTACCCAGTTAGAACATCGAACTCCGCGGCCCATTGCAGCAGCGTCCTCCACGGGTGTGCAGGACATCCGTTCCATTTCATTCCAACAGGCGCTACCTCATCTAGCACAACTTGCTAGTGATCCGGGGTTCCTCGCTGACGTCTCTCGCGTTCGGTTCATTCATCACATCTATTCCCGCAAGTTACTGAAGCGGTACTTAGCTGCGGCAAGAACAAAACGAACTCGAGCAACAGCTGTGGGAAGAACGACAAGCTATACATAAGAAACATGAGGAAAGGGTCAAAGTTGCTCGTACAAAGTAAGTATGTAAAGCTTTTCGTGGTTTCTTCATTCATCGTTTCCATTTTATGGTAGAGCTACATTGATTGGCGCCGGGCTATCAAAGCATGAGGCCGATGTCCGAGGCTAGATAACTTGTTAATAGCGAGCCTGCCTGACCTATTGTTGACACAGATGATGAATGACGCATACCGCAGAGATCTGCAGAGATTCGACAAGGAACGCGTGCTGTTTGCTTGGGATGCTCTCATCCAAAAGCAACAAGTGGCGCTACAAACCCTCGGAGTCCCGAGCATGTTCGCAACTGTATCCCAGGCCGACTGCCAGGTAAGCGTGGGTTGCATACCGTGATCAGCACTTGACACGGATGGCATATTGTTGTCGTAACAGAAGCAGCGAAGGGTGGTCCAAGTTCTGGAAGGACTGTAGGGTAAACCGAGTGGATCACTCCACGTGTGAGCACCTTGTATTTGGGATCTCCTGGGGCGATATCTTGGCTTAACATTTTCTGCTCTGCCTCTTGGCTTTTAAGCAGCCGCATAACCCAATGGTCAGGAAGGTGTTGGTGACTAAAGGTTGCGGCCGGTCCCGGACGGCGAAGAGACGGTGAGAGAAGGGTCGAACTTCCAGAAGCACCTTCGTGGCGTTACACTGATACATATTGTCCCTTCGCCGCCGAGGCAATTGTGTTTTTTTTTTCTTCCAAGTAGGACGCGGTACTTTTTGTTTTGCCATCATGCGTTTTTGAATTGAGACATGCGGTACAATATATACATCATGTTCTTTGAGGCCATGGTGCATATGGGGGTCGAGTTTATTCACCTCGCACGCCCAGGCGACGTCCGGTCTGCAGCGAGGGCTCGGGTATCGACTCTCAAGCTTGCCGTGTGGCGTAGCAATTATTTACGAAATTGCAGCGCAAGGTATGATTGCTGGTGGGGAAATCCGACAAAATGCCGCTTCTTTTCCATTAACTGGTTACGGCGAGGCCCACGGCTTAACGTCAGTTAGGGTTCAGGTTGACAGGTCGGAGATATTCCATTGTTCAAAGGGCTCACTGGATCAATAACTTGGACACTCCAATCTTCGCGCTGGATGGCAGCGATGACTTTGTGAGCATATCATATCTGTTCTTGGCTTATTAACAGTGACAATGGCTCAAGGGGGCGAGGACCAAATCCGTGGGGGTCCGTCGCCCAATTTTGTCAGGCAACTTGATCGGCTACATGAGCCCTGAAGAAAGCTTCCGTCACAGCGCCAAACCAGGCTAAACCCCGGATAGGTGACTCAGGTACTACTGTACGCCTTCTCTTCCATATGTATACATAAAGCTCATCTGTAGGTACTCAGTGCTTCTTCCTGCGCCTTCTGGGTTGCTTCGCTGTATACCTACACTCTATATGCCTTTAGTCCACTTACCATCCCGCGACGACCATGTGTCGATCTGGTACACCACGAACTCAACTTATGGGAACGTAGGAAGCTTTGACCCAGCGAAGCCGACGGTCGTTATATTGCACCCACTCTTCCTCGACTCGAGCTGGCTCACCAAGCACTTTGATGACCCAAGATTGTCTTCAGAGTACAATCTAATTGCCTTCGACCATCGCACGCAAGGTCGTTCGCGGAGCCGACACAGTCCATTACACGACTGTTATGTAGATGCCGCCGACCTTGCGTCGGCGATACAAGCACGTCTCCTTGTATGTTAGACTGTCTTTCCTGCACTGACCCAGTGAATAGGCACTCCTTTTACCTCCCGCTCATTTTCTTGCTTTCGAGTGTTTATCTGTTAATGCTGTCCTAAGGCTCGCTGCACTGTGTGTACATCCATGTCGCGTCCAGCATCCTGCTAATCCTTTTGAAGATGGCCAGAGTTTGTTTTGAGCGTCTCACTTTGCAATGTACCACCACCAACAGAGTATGTCTCAGTTTTCCTACCGTCTGGTTTGATATTCACACACTCAGACTCAAGTGGGTTTTCAATGCATACGATGAACTCCTCCAGCTGTGGTGTTATGCAGAAGACTTGGATTCGTTCGAGCACGCCGGCAGCGAGGTCGTTACCTTTATGACCGGCGAGGTAAGATACCTATACCCATTACGGAGAACGATCATTCATATGGCCTCAGACCGACAACATTGACCTCCAAGACTATGTGAGTGGACATGGATGGATGGCTTCCCTTGATTAATGGTGTCTACAGCTGATCGCATACTGGGAGAAAATAACACCCCCGGGAAAACGGCTTCGTATTGTGGAATTTGTAAATATTATGATGAATGTAGGCTCGCTATACTATGTTCAAACACTCGAGTCTAACGTCAGGGCTTTTACAGCGAACACCACTGAACAAGAAGGAGCTCGCAAGAATTACATGTCCAGTCCTTATTATACAGGTGTGTCTTACAGCTTACAAATTACCGTGACTAAATCTCCCGCGAAGAACGAGCAGAGTCCCGTTGCACCACTGATGTATGCAGAAAGCTTGAGGGACGATATCAAAGCTGCCACAGGAAAAGAGCCTCGCTTCTATGTGGTCAGAGGTTTGTATTCCGGTTTGTGTCTTATGTGCCTGTGCAAGGAGACGATGAGACAACCCCCTTGTGTTAGGCGCCAAGGCTTGCGTATCCATCATTCCTGGCAGTGCTTCTTTAGTCAATCGAGTTTTCACCGGGTTCCTATCTCAACTTCCGCGGTCGCGGTCGGATCTCGTCCCTCCGACCATCCAGCCATTGGAGCGCACGAGAATGGCGCTACAAACACTTTCGGAACTTGTTGGCGATCCGTCCATTGCCCGCCGAAGTCCGAGATCACTGCTTTCCTTCTCGTGCGTCACCCCAGAGGTCGCCAAGAGTCAATTTGAAAGCTTCAATTTCTACGCAAAGGACATAGAGAAGACTTACTGTCCACTCGGTAGGGATGGTCGCCCGATACGAAAGTATGAAACAGTTTCATTTTACCCGGAAATGACACCATTTTTACATCATAACAGATACTCCGAACGGAAACAATCACATTGGTTCCATGGTGATAGTCGGGGAATTAGTCGCGTTGGTAAGCATGCCACATTTTTGATTCCGACGTGCAGTCAAATTTCTGCATTTTTTACAGATCGAGAAGTGCTTATCGCTGCCCAACAAGATGTACGGCCCCCATCGCCAGAGCGGCCCTTAGACGGTTCCTTGACTGCAAACGGGGTTGATCTTGTGACGGACGCCGTTGCGCAAGACGGCCGTATGCGAAGAACGACGGTAAATATCAATTCCGTCGAAAAGCAGGTCATCAAGGGCTCGATGTCGAAAGTCATACAAAGCACTGGACTCAAAGGCGCTGCACAAGGCATCCCCTTGCCAAAGGGTCTCGTATAGTGTTGTGGGGCCACTTGGCTGCTGTGTAAAAAGTATCCTATATTTTACCATCTTTGCTAACATCACTGCTTACGATACCAATGTATTCGATGGACTGCTCACTCAAATCATCGAGTAGTTCCTATTCTGTACCTAGGATCATGTATAAATATTCCCGAGGTGCTTTACTTGGGAATTTGGGCTAAACTTGGCGAGAATACTCAGATAACCCCCGTGTATTAGTATCAATAAGCTCGGCCGTTGTTAGTCACAAATGTCAGAGTAAGTAGCCACCCCACATGGTCAGCGTCTGAAAATCAGACCAGAACTGCTCGTCACTCTACGATCAGGTTTGACTAACAAGGCGTAGTATCCAGGTTAGAGGACGATGAAACTTGAGATGGCAAGCAAGCGGGGAGGCGAGTTTTCAGCTCCTTTCCGCCACTCGCGTGCCAACTCATGAGATCCAGCGAGTGGGATACAAACTTCATACTCAGCTAGCCTGGACTCATTCAGCGGTGTCTCCCTGCCTCAACATTTCACCCAGTTCTGCTTCCGATTCGCAGAGCTCTAGGATCTATGATGGGTACCATATACCTGTGTGGGCACCAAGAAAGATGAAGAAAATTGAATATTGTGCAACTGACGAATCAAGATGACTGCCCAAGGTTATCGTGCAGGATAGTATGATGTACCCCAGGTAGTATACCCCGCGAGTCGTAACCTACTTTAGATACTTCCTTCTGCCATCCTAGCCTTGTAATACCTTACCATCTCTTCTAGCCCCATGCGAACAGACCAGCGTGGTTGCCATTCCAATGTTTCTTTGGCCCTCGTAGTATCAGGGCGTCTCCGCTTGGGGTCATCCGTAGGTATAGGCTTGTGAACGATCTCTACTCGCCGAGATAGTGTGACGCCATCTTCCTCTTGTACCTTTTCCACTATCTCCCGAACTAGTTTTGCAAATTCCCCGATGGTAAACTCGTCGCCATTGCCTATGTTGACGGGGCGCGACTCGCTGGAATTCATCAATGCAATGAGACCATCCACGAGGTCGTGTATATACTGGAATGAACGGGTCTGCGTGCCATCGCCATATACGGTGATATCTTCGCCGCGCAGAGCTTGTACGATGAAGTTGGAAACAACACGACCATCAAACGGATTCACTTAAGAGTAGTGGTAAGCTCGTGTAAACGCAGGAACGGTGAGTTACGGACTGCGAGGGCCTAGATAGCGGAATGAGCCGACAATGGTTGACTAGAGAGCTACAAGAACCTCACCATATGTATTGAAAATACGCGCGACGTGAACGTCCACACTGTCTTGATGGTGGAAGCCGTACGTCAAAGTCTCGGCGACGCGCTTTCCTTCGTCGTAGCAAGCGCGAGGTCCTATAGGGTTGACGTGGCCCCAGCTCCAGACGGGTCAGGATGATACGTGGTTCACGACAGTAATACATACTAATCTTCGGGTTGAGGGTGCACTTCAGGGTCACCGTATACTTCTGCAAGGGACTTAGGAGCAATACTAGTGAGTGAGGAAACGGACTGACCAGAAGTACTGGTTATCAAAAATCTAGCCTTGGTCCGCTTTGCCAGGCCGAGCATGTTAAGTGTTCCAATAAAAGACGTTTTCAAGGTCTTTACCGCATCGATTTGGTAATGAGGAGGTGAAGCGGGACATGCGAGGTGATAAATTTCTAAAAAAAGAGATGAGGGTGGGTTGTAAACGAGAAGTGGTTTCATTGACTCACGATCACACTCGATCATAAAAGGTTCAACTACATCATGACGGACAAGCTCAAAGTTGGGGTGACCGACCCAATGGTTGACGGTGGTCTTTGATCCTGTAAAGAAGTTGTCCAGGACCGTGACATCATGCCCCAGTAACATGAGACGATCGACGAGATGAGACCCGACGAAGCCGGCACCACCTGTGACAAGGATACGTTTCCTTGCTGAAGGAGAAAGCAACTTTACAGGGGGAAACCGAGAAAGGGTAGTGTAAGAGATAGCATGCGTGTCTGGATAATAGATAGATTTTGACTGATACGCATTCAGACCCTGAGTAAGAGGGACCTCTTCGATCCCATCCTTTGCATCAGGTTGAGTTCCTGATGCAGAAACGACATAGTTGGGACGAAGGTAGAGTGAGCGGAGGAGATCAATGGGGACCTCGCTGTCGAATCCGAAGCGAAGAAAACCGACAGACTTGATCTCTTTGCCATTCTTATCCAAGGTACGGACCTATTGAGCAAGGGATCAGCGTACAGTGGAAAAGAGAGAGAGAGAAATTGGTACAAGTTCGGGGGGCAATAGCTGGGACATGGCGATGGAAGGAAAGGAAGATTGGCAAGGACAGTGTGTAACCGTCACGGTTATAGCTTGACGACTCTACAAATCGTGGAGAGCTGTGATTGGAAGACAGTGGCTAGCGAGAAAGGATGTTAAGGGTCGTCTATACCCAAAACCAGCAAAGTTACTGAACCAATTCAATGGAGTAGCAGAAAAGGTGGAGATATCACCTCGCCAACTGCAGCCTTTTGATTTTTTTTTTTTTTTCGCTTGAGCTGAACTGACAGGGGCCTGAGCACAGCCACTCGGTTGAATTATCTACTCCAAATTTCTACCAACGATAAGCTATGCCTCGGACGCAAAGACCTCAGAAGCAGCGACACGATCCCCTCCTCGCTCAGCTCGACGGAGACGAGCTTCATGCAAAGTATGGCCGTGTCTCTCAGCCGGGCAAGCGAAGAAAGTCACGCAGACACTCTGCAGAAGATGACAATGATGAGGTACTCCATCCGCAATCACGATATGATGAGGTTAAACAGTCCATCAGGTCATTCTCGATCCAAAAACATCCAGAAAAATTTTCGAGCTGGCTCGCGACCAACAAGAGGAGCTCGAGATGCCAAACGATGATGACGATGACGATAGCGAGGCTGCAGACTCAACCAATCTGCAACCCCAAATGCGCACAGTAGACGACCTGTCTGACCAGAGTGACAGCGAGGAGACTGAGGAAATGGGTGATGATGGCGACGCCGAGGCCATGTTCGTAAGTTCGCCCAGCTGTCGCTCCGATCGAGCGTCTCATGTCAAACAGCAACTTGATTCTGCCGATGTCCACACACTAGATACCCTGCTTCCGCCCAACTCTGGCGAACGGCGCACTCTAGCCGATGTGATCTTCTCCAAGTTTGAAAACAGCAAACCAGGAGACGTTACTGTGATACAAAAAGTTCAACAAGGTCTGTCTCCCTTCGGCTTCCGTGTTCCAGGGGGCTTCTTACGTGTGTTCAAGACAAGGAACGTCCCGATCCTGCCCTGGGGCTTGACCCTAGATTGGTTGAATCATATTCCAAGTATGTGCATGCTCCATATGGACGGTCAGCGTGTAATGCCAACCAGGCTGGCGATCTTTCTCCGCGGATACAAGTCTGGTCCGTTGCCGAAATTGTTCAAGGTCATACCGTCCCTTCCTGCTTGGGCGCGCATCCTAGCCCTCACAAAACCTGAACAATGGAGCCCTCATGCCTGCCGAGCTGCCACGAGGATTTTTGTCTCCACTATGAAGCCTCCACAAGCTCAGCTATTTTTATCTGTTGTATTGCTCGACGCAATCCGAGAAGATATTCAATCTAACAAGAAGCTTAATGTACAATACTATGAGTCCCTGAAGCATGCGCTGTACAAGCCTGGTGCGTTCTTCAAAGGCATCGTGTTCCCGATGTTGGAGGTAAGCCCATTACCCGCCCTCGATCTTTTTATTCATTTTGTTTGCTCTAGAGTGGGTGCACACTTAAGGAAGCGGCTATCATAGCATCCGTAGTTGCCAAAAAGAAGGTCCCTGTCCTTCACTCAGCTGCAGCATTGCTGCGGATCGCACAAATGGACTATACCGGTCGGTTTTTATGGAATTCAACCTGAATTTTTGTCGACCCTCTTATAGGTCCCAACTCATTGTTTATTCGAGTGCTCGTCGACAAGAAATATCAGCTACCCTACAAAGTTGTTGACGCGCTTGTGTTCCACTTCATACGTCTTTCGAATACTTACAAAGCACGCTCTCGTGGGGATACCGAAAAGCTTCCAGTGCTCTGGCACCAGAGCCTTCTCGCCTTCTGTCAACGGTAACGCTAATCGCCAGCTCACGTATAATTGCTAGTTCACCATCGTCTTAGGTATTCGCCTGATCTGACGCCAGATCAGAAGGACGCCCTATTGGACGTCGTTCGGGTTAATTCTCACCCTCAAATTGGCGCTGAAGTACGGCGGGAGCTGGTAAATTCGGTAGCAAGGGGTGAACCACGGCTGGATATGGTCCAGGACGTAGATATGTCGTGACAGTCTTTCATGGTGTATCCTGTCTAGGTGGAAGCAAAAACACAGTTTCTCCATATGTGCGCCTCGAGTCGACCCTCAAATTACTGATTTTGTCATTTTCCTCGTAACAGGTTATGACAGTGGATACCTTTGAAAGCGTAAGTCCTGGCTCACTTAAAGGTTACTCAGTGTCACTACTAAGTGTCTCCTCGGATTACTCTAGACTGGCTTGACTGTGCTGTTGAGTTTCGTACCCCTGTTGGTACTTTTGGGTAGGAGTTGTACTCTAGCTTTCCGATCTTGGATTCTTTTCCCTAGAGGTAGGACGTTCGGGCGGCCCGTCAGAGTTCTGGTCGGCATCCGCTAACCCTGCCGTTGACGACAAGCATGGTAACATCACCCCTCAGCCACGTTCAATACAGAGAGCACTTCTCATGACGTTCAAAGTAACAGCAAGGATCAAACAAAATGGAGCATACCCCTAACTAGCCTACTCCACAAGTCTCCCGGAGCACTCCTCACGTGGACCTTTAGATCATAGGTTTGCGGGCCGGGAATCCAAGTGCAACGAAATAGTCATTGTGCTTACTAGTGGACGAGGAGAGCAGAGTCGCTCCAGTCACTTACATCATTGAAGGCGGGACGGGATTGATCTGGGATCTGGCATGCAAAGCCGGAATACTCATATTCTTCGGTGAAGTACCCATCATCAGCGTGTTGTGGAGCTCATTTTACGAGTTCGAGCTTTGGGCCTACCCTCTGGCAGCTCGGGGCAACACATTTCGCGTGGGAGACTGAGCAACTTGACTGCCTGTAGTACCTCCATCGACGCAGGGTTCGTACTAGTGTGAACTAATCTTCTGCTCACTATGCAGACTCCCTGGGCTAGAACAAGATTGATCATAGGGCTCGTCAAATCAAACGTTCATTCGCACATACACAGTACACGACACGAGCAATAGAAACAGAGATGCAGTAGGGGTCGAACGACTATCCACATGCTTGTCAACGTGCAATCCCTTCTCAATTAGTACTTACAGAGCGCATAATCCAAGGCTCCACCACTTCAGCTGCGATTTGATCCGAATTAAGCTCCATGAAGAACATGTGCCCATTTCCACGGATCCCAACACTTTCTAAGCGGATATGTGTCACATTCACGCCGGCCTCCAGGAGGAACTGGGCTGTGAGGTTGTCATAAACTGCATGGCACCCTGTTTCCGACGTGACAAGAAGGACGGGAATCCGGGCTAGATGAACCAGTCGCCGCGGCGGGAAGGATTGCTGGAAAGAAGTATAATTTTCTGCCTCGAAAGCTGCAAACGGTCGTAGGTCAGAAGCCGATTCGATCGCCGGGCTGAAGGTGAGTGGAATGTCAGTCAGACCAAAGACGCGCGCTGGGTTTCTCGTAAAGATTGCGTCTTGAAAGGGTGGACCAGAAGGTTCAAGAGCGACTATCGCTTTGATCAAATTTGGACGAGCGTCGCCCAAAATCCACCCAAGATACCCAGATTGTGAGTGGGTGACCAGAACGACGGGCTGAGTAGAATCAAAGGAATCAGTTCGAATAACTAGCAAATAAGTCCATCACGAACTCCTATCTTGTCCAACAACTCCAACCCAGCTGTTTTCATGAGCTCGGAAGCTTCGACTGCGGAAGTGAGACTAGGTACCATCGAACGATAAAAAGCGTCAAAAGTCGGATCGCCCTTGGACCCACTTCCGGGCCACTGTGTGTGCAGGGTAGCCTGTGGCCAAAGATCATGTTCTGCGGTGGCCGTACATCGTGACTCGATCATCCGTGTCGTAGATATACTCGTGGTGCCATCAACTTTAGACTGCCACGCAGAGCGCCCTCGCGCGGGCTGATCGACAATGTACATCTGAATAAACTCATCATAAAATACCTTCCTGGCACCTGTGAGGAGGGCGACTTTACCTCGTAGCCCTCGTTCAAGAAGTAGTCTGACCAACCGGGTCGCCCATCAGGGGTGTTCAGCCAGTTTGTCCCTGTCATTCCATTCCCATGAATGAAAAGGAGCGGAATATGGCGCGTAACGCGTGCTGGTGTCAGATGCTCAACATACATTTGGCCGTGGTGGATCGTGGAGGAGCCATGAAGAGTGTAAGCTCCGCCAACATAAAAGTACTCTCTTGTGTGCAGAGCTCTGTCACCCACTGAAGAGCGCGGTTTTGGCTTGCTCACTCGAGCACGCCTAAGACGATATAGGAAGAATAGATTCAGGAGGATACTTGCAACGATGAGTGGGTTCATGTTGTGGTCAGCGAATGAGATCATATACGAACTCAATTCACCGAGAGTCTTACTCCGCTCGCACAACCCTCACTGGCATGCATTCACGCTCGGGCCTACCAAGTAGTCATAAAAGACCAGTCCCCAACGAGTGACGAGCGAGATAACAGCCATCTAGATTACCGCATTCCACTACTAGAATGGATCAGGACTATTATCACTATTAGTCAACTTTCCTCCTTTTCGTGCGCCCGCTCTCGCCGCTCGGTGCTTCACGAATTGCACCCAGAACCTCCGACATCTGTTGATCCGAGGACCGTTGGGCATCGTGCACCGAAACACGACCAACTGCCGCTTTTTTGGTTCTGTTTCCCAACGTAGCCTTGAAGACTGCGTCGATTTCATCCTCGGACGTACCACGTCTCTTCGAGGACTTTTCCGATGCCGAAGCTGCCGGCGGCGTCGGCCGTGGTGGAACGGGGGGGCATAGGTTCGACTGACCCAGCCCTATGGAGCTAGTCTTGCTGTTTGATTGTAATGTTCTCCACTCCTCCGGTCGTTGCTGTAGCAAATATAAGTTGAGGTTACGAGCAAAGAACTTCCCATAGAAGGACGCGGCGAGAGACTGCTGAAAGGGAATTAGTGAACGAGCAATTTTCTCCTGTAGAGTATGTGAGATTGATATCACACGGAACACCCTAGGCGTACCCTCAGGTAAGGATCTGCGAAAGCCCAACAACGATCGCCGATTCGGCTTCCTATTCGGTCATCGACAAGAGAATGATAGTGTCCAATAAGGGACATGACGAATCGCCGTTTGGATTTGAATGACACGGTCGGTGACTCGAAGAGGACGTCGAGGACACGGGAACTCGTCGCGCTGTGAGCCATACACACGAGGTCATCCACGGAGAGTGAACTAATACTGTCAACAGAGGATAAGCTCCTATAGATTGATGGTATTTGAACGCGCAAACCTATCAACCACTGTCGAGCAATGGGGCTCCTCTAGCCTCAGTAAGGATTGCAAGATGAGAGCCCCCTGGATTTTAGGTTCTTTTGGATTGTCAGCTTGACCCTTACGAACGTGTTCCTCGTTTTCCATGTCTGGTAGGGACTCTGACACAGGAATTACTCGATACTCCTTCAGAATATTTAAGAATATGTAGTGAAGAGTTCAATCGAACACACCTCTAGCGACTTCAAGAGGAGCAAACATGGAACAAGATTGCTCCTGTTGTCTGGAGTTGAAATCCCGACGGCGGCGAAGACAGCCTGACTAGAGTTGATTCAGAAGTCAACCGAAGAACGCGAAAGGCTGACCTCACAAACACTTTTTTGATGTGTTCCGAGAGAACGGGACCTATCTATCAGGGCGCGCAGAACTCCCGTCCTGGAAGACTCTACGGGTTATCTATAAGTGAAAATAGTCATCCTCATAAAACCAAACTTGCTAATCAGTTTGCTCCACGATGTTTTGAGCTCTTCGAGGGTACCGCCAAGTTGTTTGCTGTCTTGACGCTCGACAGCTTTGGCGACAACGAAATTGGCGACGGGGTGGAGTGCTAGCCGCGTAAGTTTGCCCTCGAAATACGTTGACCAAAGTATATGGAAGACTGCTTCGGGACATCGCGATACTAAAGTTTCCAACAAATGAGAGGATGTAGGATCCCTGAGTAGCGTAACAAGGTAGTCGGATGGTTCAATCAAGGTGGAGGAATCCTCATCTATAGTTCATATGCATCATCCGCACGAGCGAGCGAGGACGAAAGTAATCACATACGGTAGGCTGTGATCATTCCAACCAGAACGTGATCCATGAGGGAGTCAGGAGACGATGCACTGCCATGATCTGCCTCTATTTCTAGGACAAGCTGAATTCACCTATAATTGGAATCAAGAAGCCAGGAATAAGTGAGGAGAGCCCACCTGCAATAACGGGCTAGCTACTTTATTGGCGGCTAATGCCCTGACCTCGTTTGCATCGAGTCCATCTCTTATAATTCGCAAAAATCGGTTGGCCGCGATGTGAAACGAGCCAGGTACTGAACCACCCAAGGCATGGGTTTCCTTGCCTTTGTCATTAGAAAGGACAGATTTCATCTGGCCCTGTTTTGCCTTCCATGACATACTTTTCTTAGATCGCACAGACTTCCGGGCCGAGTCCTCTGGCAGTACAGTTGGACACAACAACAGAAGTAAAGAACGTAATACATGCGATGCATATGGATCCATGATGAGCGAGTTGAAGCTCGGACCGATTTCCTGTGGAAGAAAATCGGACTCAGAAAGCACGGATAAAGCAGACAATTCACATCGCAGATGTCTAGCACGAGTTGGGTGAGCGTCCTTAACTCGCCGTTGTCCTCGGAAGCGGAAACATCCGGAAAGATATCCTTGACCTGCGAATGACTTTCATCATGGCCGCTCTGGCTAATAGTAAGACAAGCCTCATACCTCGCGAGTGATCGTAGAGGTAGCAACCGATAATAACGTTTGGCAGACATGCGAGGCGAATCTGTGCTTGAAGAGCACTTCAAAACTAGCTCCGACCGATCAGCCTGTACCGTGAAGATGAGAGAAGACTGGCACCCACGAGCCATTTAGTCTGTCTATCAAAACTCGCAACACAAAGTCATCCATCGAATATGCCATTCTCTCCAGTATAACAGAACAATCTGGATCTGTAGCAAGCTGTTTCTCTCTCCCCGACATCTCGCCGAGGGCTGCAACGAAGAATATACGTTTTGCTTTAGGATGCGCCATGACAACCAGTAAGCATTGAAGGTCGATATTCAGAGGAATACACCCACATTCGTTGGGATCGAGGTCACCATCCTCATCCACCGGCTCGGCCCCGTTTTCTTGCCAGGATTGGATTTGTTCATCGACGGTGCGGAAGTAGGCCTTAACGTCGGGGTCAACGTATCCGAAAGGTGCTTCCAGGTGTGTGGCCTCTGCTTCGCGAGCAGACACTATCCAGGACGGCTCGTTGGAATTGTTGGGGTGATCTTCTCGTTCTTGCGCCTGACCCTCGGGCAAGACCTGACGTTGCGATTTTTTATGCTTCTTTCCGCGCTTTCGAATCTCCCTGGGCATCCTTGATGTCGATGTAGGTCCTGGAAGTGTTCAGATAGTAAGCATACACGAGTTAGTATACCGAAATAGGCAACAGAGTCACACTCGCCGAGTCCGGGCCCCCCGAAACCTTCAAGGAACGTCCTCATCTAATCTGACACAGCTTATCCCCTGTAGTCCTTCATGGCCCCTGCGTCTTGCGCATTATGCCACCAGGCTAAAGCCATATTGAAGCGGCCGAAGACTGGCCAGCAGATATGCAAAGAGTGTTTCTTCTTCGTCTTTGAAACAGAAGTTCACCATACGATCACCGAAGCCAAGTTGTTCAAGCCAGGCGACAAAGTTGCCATCGGTGCATCTGGAGGGAAGGGTGCGTGCTTTCTAGGCTTGCATAGGATCAAAGTGTTACTTACGTCCGAGAATCAGACTCCACAGTGCTGGCATATGTCATGAAGACATTGAACGACCGATATAACTACGGTCTGGATCTCTACTTACTCTCAATAGATGAAGGAATAACAGGTTACAGGGATGACTCGTTGGAGGTGTGCATATTCTATGTTGTCCTTGATGATACCAACATCACTCGAAACAGACAGTGAAACGAAACCAGGAGCAATACGACTTACCCCTCAAAATTCTTACCTACGAAGAGCTTTACGGTTGGACAATGGACGCGATCGTCTCCGAGATAGGCAAGAAGAATAATTGCACATTCTGTGGTGTATTCCGACGGCAGGCCCTCGACAGAGGTGCTTCTTCTCTGAACGTTGACCACATTGTCACTGGCCACAATGCAGATGACATTGCAGAAACAGTACTGATGAATGGTGTGTATCGTTTATCCTGGAACCTTCGCAACTCAAGGTGTGCTGCAGTAATGCGCGGCGATATAGCCCGTCTCGGGCGATGTACATTAATCTGCACGCAAGGAGAGGACAGTATCAAGAGATCAAAGCCCTTCAAGTATGCGTACGAAAAGGAGATCGTCATGTTTGTCGTCTATTACACGTCGAGTATACGGTCGTCTCATTTCAGGAAGGTATGCGTACTTTAAGAAACTCGACTATTTTTCAACAGAATGTATCTACTCTCCCGATGCGTATCGCGGACATGCCCGAACGTTCCTCAAGGACTTGGAGGTTGCTCGCCCCAGCGCAATCATCGATATAATCCATTCTGGTGAAGCGTTTGAAGTGAGGGAGGACGTGAAGGCAACCCAGAAACTACAACGTGAGGCTGGGTGTTGCGTGATCAGATCTGGGGCAACTGACAGTTTTTCAGAAACATGCAAACGCTGCGGCTATATGTCTAGCAACGAGCTGTGTAAGGCGTGTACACTCCTGGAGGGTTTGGAGCGGGGTATGGCAAATTCGGTAACAGTGAGTCCAACCTCGCCGTATAATGGAGATTGTCAGTTCCTGAACATTTCACAGACCGACAGAGCCAGGAAAAGGCTGGACGCATTAGGTCCTGCGCCGGTCAATTTACGAACTATCCCTCAGTTTCGACCAGCACACCCCGCCGTTTCTGTCGAGCCGCCAAAAACAGACCAATAACATATCGGCACGGTTCTCCCTCAGAGTCAAGTTTCCGTGGTACACTCCAAAGCAGCCTGACTCAACATTAGATCCACGTAATTTGCTACGAATCTGGGGGAACGGGAAGGAATGTACATGTTCTATGGTATTATACTGGCTAGTCTTTCCCTCTAGCCAGATGGGGATGTTCTTCCTTGGATGTCACACAAAGTCTTCAGAAGGCGATCGCAGTTTTCTAACAACTCTTTTATTTGGGCTTCCTCTTCTTGGGACTCGAGGAGTTTAATCGTCCCGATATACTCACGACCCCACCGATCTGCCTTTGAAGTGTAGATAGTACCCACTTCAACAGGCTCCTTTGGATGCGTTGAGCTCGCTATCTCACTAACGCTGGGTAGGCTCGCAATTCGAACAAGCGACAAGTGGACTGCAGATACGGCCGCCTTGACGATGTCAATGGGATGATTGGTAGATCCCAAGAGTCTCGCCTGGCAAGATCCCCATTCAGCGAATGTACCGTTGGATACCTGACACTACTCACGATGTAAAACGACGCGAGCATACACAGTGTCTGGAATGTTCCAAGAACAGCAGTAGCTATACTTGTGGCAGCTACTCCGGGACATACTGCGACGTGTCTCACGACTGGTGTGCCATCTGACTGGCCACGAATCGCCTCTCGATCCAAGTGTAAGGATATCATGTTCATCTGGTACTTGGAACATTCGTACGAATGCTCCGACTTTACCAGTTGCCAATCTTTCGGGTCATAGAATTCAGAACTGGCTTCGTGTGATGAGATCCATACTACTCGAGCAGCCGTGTGCTTGGCCAACATTGGTTCCAAGGCTCGGAACTGGACTGGAAATCAGTGTCACACGATCACGATTGCTGGAGCATGCTCACCAAAGCATAGTGTCCAAATACGTTACACTGCCATACCCAGCCCAGCCCATCTTGACTCATGTCTCCAACGCGCTGAAGGAAGTACTTCGGTGCAGTGACGGCCGAAATCCAGTCCGTTAGGAGTTGGTGAAACACGAGTGGCCAGACTATCCTCGTAAAGTAGACTACTCCTGCGTTGCAGATGAGGTGCGAAACGTAAGGATAACTATGATGGGTTAGCTTAGCGGAAGTGTCTCTAAATGTACATGAAAGAACCTACCTTTGAGCAACCTCGTCTGCGAAGTGAAATACACTCCGAACGTCGGCCAAGTCAACGATGTGTATCGTTATATGCAGGTTCTTCCGAAATATCTCGGCGTGACCATCATAGTTAGGCGAGCGTTGGGCACGGCGAACTTGTTCGTCTACAATGTTGTGGAGTTTAGCTCGAGCAGCTTCCGCACGCTGTTTGCTTCTGCAGGCCAATATGAGTGTGAGGCCATCACAGTTCAGTTCTAATTCATTCGACACTGGTTCCCGACTTCCAGTTGACAACTGGATAATAAGACGGTGGCAAATACCAAACCCGACACCACTGGCATTTCAGTGAGTTGCCGAGACACAGGCATGATATAGATAGATTCGCGCACGAGTTGGCACCTGTGACAATGATGATTGGACGTGAGCTGTTTGAGGACATGGTCCAAGACAAAAGATGTGGAAGGGTGTTCAAGTATTTGGTCCAGGCTTGAAGCGAACAGTCAGTGGAAGCGAACACGCCCGGGACCTTTCTTCTAGCCGTCCTCCAATCACAGCTCTCAAACTCCAGGATGCACAAAGTGCCTTCAATTGCAGAAATGTGATATTGTCGAGTAACAAATACCATGCATATTCGACACTGAGATACCTCAACCAACTAGACGGAGGTGCCCAAACTATGCATCATTTTTCTTTTTTTTCTTCTTCTTGGGGGAGTCTCCATTCGTGGCGGTTGCTTGGGCTTTTTCTGCCTTGAGTGCTTTCTTCCTCTCCTTCCTTGCCTTCCGCTCAGCTTCCGTCTCGCCGTCCTCCTGCACCAACACTCAGCGAGCAAACACAGGGACCACCGACAATGACTGACCTTGGCTTCATCTGCATCTGCTTGATTAAGTCCCTCACTCTCTCGCCGTTTCCGTTTTTTCTCTTTCTTGTTTTCCTTTGACTCCCCGTCAACCTCCATCTTGTCAGCGTCCGACTCGGCTGCCCTTTCCTGTTCGGCTTTCCGCTTCGCCCTCCGCTCTTCTTTCGCCTTCTTCTTCTCAGCCTTCACGTCCAGGACTGCTTGTATAGCAGTCTCTAGTGGCTCTCGTTGTGTAGGGACGAGGTCAACAGCATCCGCAGCTGTGTTGTACGTCTTCGTGTCACCTTTCATCGTAAACTTTTGTTGCTTCTTGCCATCATCCGCGTATCGTCGAACACCGGACATGTCGCTTTGGTGCTCTAGTGCACGCAGCCGGGACTCTAATTTTGCACGATTCTCGAGCCCGACAGAAGGGGCTTGATCCTCCGATTTGCCGTCTGCGTCGGTGAGAGCGTCGACGCGGATCGATAGTGCAGCTTTTGTCGCAACCATACGCGCCATCTATAACATGCATTCATATGTTGAAATAAATCAAAGTCTTAGACTCACCTTTCCCTTGAGCTTTGGAGGAGCTTGGCCGATCAACGACGCCTATGGATTCTGTAATCAGTCGGGAGTGAGAGCGAAAACATAATCACCACGCACATGGTAAATAAGCCCGTATTTTGGGGTATCATGTTTTGTTTTCAGCGCACGAAAGAGTGCTTTCTCAGCACCAAGAATTTGAACCGTGGAAGCTGGATGCTTGGCCAAGTTCAAAAGGCTTCCAGCGTGTGATATCAGCCTTGCACCGACAAGATCGCCAACGAGAGCCGTGAGATTTGGAGCGATAGCATTCATGCGATTGCGCAAATATTCTGCAAGTTGGGCACGATACGCAGAAATGGAGATCACCTGGTCACACAGAGCATGTATGTGTGTTATGTCGCTGTCTGAAATCTCTGTACCCATTGAAATTTCGGCAGCAGCCTTGAGGACCACTTCTAGGTCCTCCGGCAAGATGGTTTCGAATGACGTCGTTGCTGCATTGGTACGAAAACCCATAGCTCGGATGACTTTTGCATACGCGAGGTTGTCTGAGATTATTTTAGCCATTTCGGGGAAATGCCAGCCGTACCATTCCTTCGAGGCGTCAGTGATAAGCCAGACCTGAGTATGCAGTCTACCCACTTTGACGCGCATGGCGTAAATATTTATTTCCTTGTCCAGGTCGTCAAGGAGGGCAATAGCTTGTACTATCATGGTGTCAACTTTGTTCGGAGAGAATTTTAGCTTGAAGCTGAGGCTTGCATAAATAACATGATGCCCGCCACCATGGTCAGACTTACCGGGATAATGAGTGACTTAAACCTAGGCTCATGGTAGCAAGGTCCTTGGGATCAAGACCATCCATCAAAGCTGCTATTTGGGCGCGAATGCCTCTCCATAGGTCGCTGTGGTCATCAGCTGACAATGTGGAGACCTTGATGCCCAGCTTCTTCGATATAGAGTGGGCTGGAAGGTATATTAGCATACAAGACGAAAGATGATTATTCCACACACCTAAGTGAGGATCTATGACGACCAAGGATTCCTTCCCCTTGCCTTTGTCCACCACTTCCTCTGACAAAAACTTCTTCAGACCTTTCCCCAATTTCCCGTCCTGGACGGCTGTGAGATCCTCGACCGCAGTCGCGGTCGAAGTAAAGCGATGTAGAGCCTTCAACTTAAGCCTTTGAAGCCAGACTCAACACGTTAGCTGCTTGACGGAGGTGGACATCAGATTGACGCACAGTTTGTTTGCTTTTTCTGGTGTCTCGAACTCCCTGTATAGATCGGCCGAGTCGAGTTTTGCTGCGTCGCTCAGCTTGAAGAGGCAGTAGCCCATAGCCGTCTCGTACAGCACCAGCATTTTGAGATACGAGTCCTCGAAAACGAGATAATATGGCAATGAATCCCTAACTGATGTTGGGTTCCTGCGTTTTTTTCGAGCGTGGTAACTTGACCCGCGAATGGCAACCCGGAGCGGTGTAACTGGTAATGGGCCAGCGGTGATCGACCTCGATCAAGCAAGGCTAATGGGGGTTACTAGTAAGACCTTGCTACCGTTCGCTTTCCTCGGAGCAGTTGCTCAGGCGTTGTCCCCAAACTACCTCTTCGTGGACAACGTTGTCAACGAGGTCTCTTTCAACGCGGCGGCGCCGATGGACCTCGCTGCTATCGCGCCCGAAGGGTCTTTCGCAGCTCTTGCCCATCCTCGCTTCCCCCAGCACGCTGTTCGCATCAAAAAGTCTACCTTTTGCGACCCGACTGTATCGTCAGTCTACGTCAATCACATGTCCTTTCTTAACACTCATTGTGATCAGTGTTTACACAGGTTACTTGGATGTTGACCAGGGTGCTAAACACTTGTTCTTCTACTTCTTTGAGAGCAGGAGGGACCCAACTCAGGGTAGGTCTAGCGTCTAACGTATACGTGAACGGTCAACATAGATCAATTACAGACGATATCATGATGTGGATCAATGGAGGTCGTGTCCCCCGTTTCTCATCCGTAGCCTCGGACTAGTCCTCATGGGTCAGCACACTTCAGGACCGGGATGCACCTCTTCCCTTGGTCTGTTGTTTGAACTAGGTGCGGGTCCTTGTTCCATTTGACAAATAGACACCCCTTTTATGCGCATACGGAATCAGGTCCTTGTCGCATTGACATCACGGGAACTTCCACGAATGGTACAACCTGGAACTCTTATTCGTGGAACAACGAGGCCAATATCTTCTTCCTCGATCAGCCGTAAGCCTATTCTCTCGTGTGATTATCGAGAAAACAGCTTTAACAATAATCACAGTGTCGGAGTTGGGTACTCTTACGCCGACTTTGGAGAGACTGTCGAGACAACCGAAGAAGCCGCTCGTAATGTCTACGCGTTTTTAACAATATTCTTCGAAAATTTCAAACAGTTCGCTGGAAGACGTTTTCATCTGTCTGGGGAATCGTATGCGGTGAGTAGATTCGTTGCCAGCTGTGTTGTAAACGGCGAAGCGTGACTGTGTGCGTTAGGGTCGCTACCTTCCCGTATTTGCTAGCGAGATATACGATCAGAACATTATCGCTAAAGCTGAAGGACGTGCTGTTATCAATCTCCAAAGTATCCTTATCGGAAACGGTATCACAGATGTTTCAACGTAATCATCTGATCCTTGTCCTCACGCACTATTGTTGAACTTAAAAATCTGAAGGCTATACGAGGGCATGTACGATATCCAATGTGGTACGTCTGCTTTAGATGTCCCCTTCCAGACTATCAGCAACTGTGTCCAAATCAAGGCAGCGGTAAGTGAATCACTTCTCCAATCCTATTGCCATCCAAGTATCCCGCCTTTCGTAGTTGCCAAGGTGTCAGGCAGCAATGCGTAGATATTGTATCGACCAATTTGACCACATGGGTTGTGAATCAACGGTGGAATTCTGTGACAAGCATATTAGAGGACCATATTGGGAGAGTGGTGGGTCCTATCCCATCGTGAGCTTGCAACAATTGAAAGTCTAGTCAGGACGGAATGTCTACGACGTGTCTATGGTTTCGTATTTCTATTTCATACTCGTGCATCCGCATTGTTGAACTTGCTGTAGGTTTGCGAGACACAGGATCTTTGCTACCCCGAAGATGCCGCTATTGAAGAATTCCTCAATCACCCTAGTACGCGTGCCCTACTAGGCGCTGAAAGCCCTGGAAATTTCACCCTGTGTTCCGATGAAGTTGGCAACAATTTTGTTTCGCACTTGGATAAGTGGTCGCATCACACTCAAGATTATGTCGCAGCCCTTCTCGAGCGTGGCATCCGAGTTCTGATCTATGCTGGGACATATGATTGGCAGTGTAACTGGGTGGCTAACAAGCTTTGGGTCGATAAACTTGACTGGACCGGCAACGAAGCGTACAGGAAAGAAGCCTGGAGGTCCTGGTTAGTTAATGGGGATGCCGCCGGAAAAACGAAAACTAGTGGCAAGTTGACGTTTGCTAACGTGTACGGAGCTGGTCATATGATGAGTATTTTCAACCTCATGTTATTCATTCGCATTCTGACCCATGACTCACGTCCCTCATGACAAGCCCGAGGAAGTGTTTGCATTAGTATCTAGATGGTTGGCCCATGAGGACATCTAAGCTGTCTGTGATAATATTCCCCAGCACAATCGCTGAATTGATAATTGTATGCCTCTATCCCGTCCAAGAGGAGTGACTTCGAGTTCTGTGTTAAGTTTCAGGAAGGTTTTATCGCTGCGTCTTTTTCCTCATTCATCATGCATACATGTGGTCAGGCTTCCGGATCTTACAGGTATAGTAGTGGGCGATGGGTGATGACAACTAATCACAGATCGAGTTCTTGTAAAAATCTGCGCGGAGCTGTCATGCGTGGTGTCCCGGATTGCCTTCAAGTCGCAAGGAAGGTTTTCCTACATATGTTATACAACAAACGAAGAATGCAAGTCAAGTGGAAATCTCCGTAACGGACAGGCGATCCAATCCGCTCAGAAAAGACTCAAAGACAAAGCCCCGGAACATGAGCGTTGTTTTCTTCCCTTCCCTGTTTTTCGTACTGTCTCGAGCACGGTAATACCTCTGACCGTCACAAACAGCGGTCCCTTGCGAATTGGGACGAAACTTGAACATAGCTCCCCACTCTGAACAGCACCCCCTCAGTAAATGTAAAGGTCCTTGCCTTTCCACTATGACGGCTGATCAAATCTTGCCCTTGCGAGCAACTGTCCCGTAAAATTGTCACAGGAGTGTCGAATACGTCCCTTTACTAGCCAATGGACTGTCAATTGCATGGTGCTTGCGAACGTTACAAGTCCCATGTACGTTGCTGGCGATCAGATGGCCGTGAAATCTCGTCCAATATGAATGGGACAACGTGTTCGAGTATGGTCGTCGCTGTCGGCATTCCATCCATTGCTTCCAAGCTAATGTCACTGGCTGGTGACAAGTATGGGATATGCCTTCGACTTCTTCGGATCTATGACTGGTTATCACACGAACAATCTCAGCATTTTCAGTGCCTTCGCATGCTTCTGCGGTGCCGACAACTTCCATCCCGTCGTTGGGCGCTTTCGCAACTACAATATCCACCAGTTAGTGCTCTCCTGTCCAGTTTGGTAAGTTGATTAATTTTCTCTCCCTTTAGTAGAAGCTTGTACTGCACTAGAGTACTTGTAGTGGTCTTTGATGTCTAGAAATTAATGCAACAACGCTGGTATAGCAACGGCACTATAACGAACACGATTCAATCCTCGTCACTGTCCTCACTTGAGGAGGTACTATCTTCGTCTTGACTCAACTGTCCACCCGCAAATTGGTTCAGCGACATTGGTCGTCGAGGAGCCGAGGCCGGTTCCGATGACATCGCAGCCGCCAGTATATCTTCATCCAACCCCTCTAACTGTTGTTCCATCTCTTGTTCGAACGCATCGAGGTCAATCTCCTGAGTATCATTTTCCGCATGAGGGTCACCGCCGACAACCGGGTCCCAGTCATCTTCCTCTGAATCAGAATCCTCCTTAGGTAGAGGTCGTGAGGATGGCAAGACAACGGAAGTAGAGGCATTTGGGAGTGCTAGTTGAGTGGTAGGTGGAGGTTTCTGGACCACCGGCGAGAGTTTTCGGCGTTTTGTTGTACGAGTGGGAACTCCAAAGGCGAGGACCTCCTCCAGTTCAGAATCAACGATATCCTGGGATTGGGCTTCTCCCTTTGCTCTTGAAAGGTCCTTCGACTTAAGTTTAGACTTGGATATTGGCTCTTGCTGGTTGGGAGGAATATTGCGCGGAGGTTTGGATTTGGGCGGCGATGGCGGCAGTGGCACTTTACTAGCAGCAAGGAGCAATTCTTCCTCTTCTTCCTCTTCTTCTTCCTTCTCGTACCTTCGATTTCCTCGTTCCGAGGTGACCGTCGCAATGACTTCTTCAAAGTCATCATCTGGTTCACCCTCAGCGTCCTCGAGCCCGACTAAATCTTTTTCTAGTTCCTTCGCTAGGTCTATATCGTCATCGGCAGGTTGGGGTGTGATTGGCATTGCTTAGTAACCAACAATCAGTGTGTCAAGGAAAGCTATGAGGAAGATAAATGCTCACGAGAGGCCGTGTCCCGCTGGATTGTCGAGGATGAAGTCTGAACCTTTCGATCATAACTAAAATTCATAAACGAATCAATCTTCTCAAGGGTGAATGTCTGTAGAGACATGCATATAAGCCGAAAGGTCAACCGAATGAACCGGGTACTCACACCCATGTCCTCGTCATAAATCAATACACAGTCATATTCTTTAACTGGTTGTTCTGTGCCTTTAAAGAGGTGGCTTTCTCTTGCCTGTGGGACCGTTGTCGGTGATCCTGCTCAATAAGAAGACACGCGACGTACCTGTGAGCTTGGTCGTTCCACCGTGACATACGTCGACTCCTTGGTGCGCTTCACCTCGATGGAACCAGGTTTATCTGGGTCGATTGATTCCGGCTTGAAATTGTCTATAGCGACGAATCGCTTGGTATGTCAGTGGTGTAGGCGTCCGAAACCCCGACGCACAGCGGAAGGAATAAAATTCGCGATCTGGGAGGTTGCTAGCGCGCTTCGGGAGGGCGATCCCCTTTCGTGCCTTGAGAGCTCGCCCAAGTGAGGGGCCAATGTCTACTTTGTGGCGTCCAGCGACGGGCATCCATTGGGCATCGGCTGAGGCCATGGTAGAGGATCGATAACAAGGCACGTGCGGTTATGCATCCAACAGCCAGCTCTCACAAACAGCCTCTGCCTGGGTCCCCTTGCCGGTTTCCTTGTGCTGAAGTAAGCAAGTGTGGAACTCCAGATTTAAATGTGGGGTTCAACGACATCCATTAAACAATGCGAATTGAGTCATTACAGCAAGTACAGGTAACAATCAATCCACTGTCTCCACCACAATTCATGTTAGGAATCTTCGGCAAAGTGAACCTTGGCTTTTGTTTTCTTCTTCGGTTTGTCCACATCAGTACCACCATCTGTCTCTGCATGTTTACGTTTTTTCCACCTTTCTTCTACTGTAGGTGCTGCTGCTTCGGCCGGTGCAACGAATGCCTCGGTACGTTCAGCACGGCGCTTGGACATCGCCTCTGCTTGCTATATGATATGTCACTAACGGCGGAGTAAAACTGAGTATTGCGTAAATACCTTTTGTTTTCGTTGTTCCTCCTCTCGTGCTTGTTTTTGATGAGGCTTAAGGAAGTACTCTCCCGACTCGAGTTGAAGGTCAATCTAGGGAACAAAAGAACTGAGAAGGTAGCTCGTAATCAACAATACACCAATACCTTGCGAGGTTGCTGGGGAGGTGGGAAGGGGGTGTAAACTTTCTTTGCATGCTTTTCTTTCTTGGCGGGTGCGGGCTCGAGCCCAGCTTCTTTGCGAGCTGCCTCCTTTGCCGCGAGCTTTTCATTTTTCCGCATAGTCTTCTCAGACGTCTTGAGATGGCGCTTCCGGAACTGAGGGAGGAAACGGTCCCATGTCTCGTTTGCAAGTTTGGGGTCTTTGGCCAATTCTCGTCGAATCATGAGTTCCTACAGGAACTCTTAACAAGGTCAAGACAGTGACAGAAATGAACCAACTTTTATTCGGTATATCGGGTGTATGTTCTTCATGCAATCCAAAACGATGCGTCGCACCTCCTTTAATGATTTGTGTGGGCCCATAACGCTAACCGTGTTACCTTGGACTAAAACGTAGCACTGCGTCAAGAGCTCGATTGCCTAATCCTTTCTTTGTGGGTACCTTGCAGGGTATGGTGATATCAAGATTACCTTAAGAGTACTGCCGTCAGGACCGATAATGCGCTGCCTCCTCTTGACAAAGCGCTCTTTGTTCCGTACAAGAGTTCCGATTTTAATGATGTCACATGCGATATCATCCTGGAGGACTTTCGCCGCTTGGGCGAGTGCAACGCCTCGAGCGAGGAGTTTGATCATGTCGCGAGCTTTCAGCACGACATATGGGTCATAGGTTTTACGCGTCGTGAATACGGACATAGACCCGTGCACCAGATCGAGTGTGCATGCAATACCCTATGTTCTGTACGGTTAAACATAATCTAGATAGCCTTTGGAACTCACATGAGGTTCTAGAGTTCGGGTAACCGCACTCCACACTTCCCTCAAATACTTTTCTCTGTACTTTGGAAAGAGAGTTGCGAATGAGGATTCTTCGGTAAACACCCCCCCTTTATTATCTGCTGGCAAGAAAGACTCGATCTTCCACTTATGTAGCGTTAGCGTCACGGCTAACACCGAGCCAAACCACCCTCACACTGAATGACTGTCAGTTTATCACAAGATAGGAAGCTTCGGCGGTAAACTGCTCACTGGTCAATGTCATCGGTGTCCCATGCTGATTCAGCTAGAATCAGAAAGACACGCGAAAGATACGGAGAGGCTCACGTTTATCTTTGCGGTGCTTCTTAGATGCAATCTTGGCCGGTTCCCCAGTTTGGGCCGCCATGTCACGTTAGCCACCCTTAAGCAGACCTTGAACGAGTCGGAAATAATGAAAGTTCGAAACCGTCGACGAATCGCCGTTGGTCGTGTTTCTTACAAGAGGTCACGTGCCCACTACACATATTTATCGGTTCGAACAAGTCATGGCTCTCCCTTAGAAGCACCCATGGACAATCTTCTAGCAGATGGTTCGCTCGAAGAAGCTGTATCAGCCTCGCACGAAACTGTGCTCTCCAATGAAGAACTCTCGGAGGTACAAGTCGCCATTTCAAACGAGGATGCACGACCGGCAGCGTTACTAGATCGCATCGGTAGTACCAAAGTGTACCTGCTCCCCGACTCTACCCAAACGAGAATAGCGAAGGTGCGCTGAATTGTATGTCAGTATGCACTCGGGGAACAGTAGCCTGATGCTGCAGGTTTCTCCCCACGAAGCGGAAACGTCCCGACATCGGGGAAGATGAAGACGTGGATATGGACGAAAGTATGTTCTCTGATAATTGGACCATTGTAATTCTGAATACCAATGTGTCAGACTCTGTGCTAAGAACTAACGCCCTCTTTCTCACCGGTGCACCTATCTCCCATCTTCCGACAGCACGCATATTCGCGTATGTCACACACTTTGACGCACAGCCGATTGGCTTGGAATGGGTGAACGATAGCAGTTGCGTACTGGTATTCGAATCAAAGACTCTGGCACACGCCGCACATCGCTTTCTTCGAAAGACAGCTGCAGAAAACACGGATGAAGATGGCTTTGTCACGGCAAAGTCTATCCCTGTTACCCTTTGGCTTCCAGAAGACAGAATTAGTAAAAGTCTTGGGCAGGGAGAAGGGCTAAGGGGTACCATAAAGATGAGGTGGGCGAAGAACGATGATGTGAAGAAAAAGGGTGCGAAGAGGGAGAGCGAATTCTATAAAAAATACGGGACAGACGCAGGGAAAGGTGGTGATGCACCACAGAAACGGAGGCGAGACGAACGGTCACTGCTGGACGCGTCGAAGCTCGATGATGAACTGGACGCGTTTCTTGGAAATGAGAGGCGCACACCGTACTCTCCACCACTGACGGAAACGCCCGCCATTCAGTTGCCCGAGAGTAGGTCGCTGACCGAGCGTACCTCTTCGCCAGATTCTAGTGTCAAGCTGAGGCGTCGCATCTCTTCCGCACCGCGCGATTCATTGACATCCAGAATCTCTGATCCTCGTCGATTGCATGGTGAGGATGAGCAAGGTGACTCCCGACGGGGTCAGGGTAGAGGGCGAAGGAACCCTCGACCGCAGAAGACACAGAAAGAACTGGACGATGAACTTGACGCTTTCTTGAACGAGAAAGACTAGCTTAGGTGTGTTTAGATTCTGTCAAACTTGATCGATTGATCATCTGCCGACATTGTCTCACCCAGCGACATTCTCCCCTTGATTTAACGTGTCTGTGTGTTGTCCAGTTAGGTGTATTAGCAGTGAGACAGATTACCAAACACCACTTTCCCAAAGCTTTCAACATTACGACGTCATTCATCCGCCTGATTGCAATTGTACACTGGTTTCAAATCCTTTTTGTGTACCATGTTTTCTCCTGAAATCTCATCTTCAGTCTTGTGCTTGTCTCGAAGATACACCAGGTTGGAATACATAGAGTGTGCTCGCCAGTCGAATGCTTTGCCCGACGGAATCGAAAACTAACGAGGGCGTCTGGGAGTCCCCAGTCAGATTGCACAAGCATTGATGGAATTTGGTGGTTCTCGTCCTGTACTTCAATGCTATATAGTAGGACGCACCGTGTCACAGCGGCCTTGTCTCTCGAAACGGCCGAGGCTCGCCCCAGAAATTGACCCCAGGCGATCGTATGCAAATTATCACAGAGTAATGAGTAAGGAGCATAACGACGTACCTTGTGGTCCTCGCCAAAGGTACATTCCTTACATGTGTGTATCCAAAGGTGTGTCGTGGTATATAGACAGGGGCGATTCCCAAAGTGGTGTTCAGAACTCATCTGAGTGCCGAGCTCCGACGCTTCTGGATAGCTATGGCGGAGACGTCTCTGCGGTGCCAGTCCGAGCACCAAGCTGAAGGCTCTCGCACAAGAGAGGCATCAATGTCACCACCACCTTTTCCGTCGCACACAATCAAGCCCGATACAGATGACGACGAGAGAAGTGCTATTGATGGCTCTCCTCACTCGGATGCGATTCAGGAGGACGACGATGTGGGGGAGATTGATGACCTGATGAATAGCGAAGGGTATACAGGCCCATCCTTTTCCAAGAAAACAGTTAAGCCGCTCACCCCCGAGGCTCTTGCGGCCTTCAATATGGCTCAAGCGCGTTCTGGGGTCATATACATTTCACGCATACCACCTGGCATGCAACCTGCCAAGGTTCGCCATCTCTTGTCTCAATATGGAGAAGTCGGGAAGGTGTATCTGCAGCAGGAAGGTGGGATAGTCGAAATCCTCGTTCATGATATTCGCTAAGACTTTGGCTAGATGCAAAGACTGCATACTTGAGGCGGAAATACACCACCACAAAAAAGCCCCACTTTGTCGAAGGCTGGGTAGAATTCAAGGATAAGCGAGTCGCCAGGTCTGTTGCAGAGATGCTCAACGCTCAGCCAATCGGGGGGAAGAAAGGGACACGATGGCGAGACGATGTATGGACGATGAAATATCTTCCCAAGTTCAAGTGGAACATGTTGACCGAGCAAATAGGTGGGAAAACAAGCACTCTGGTTATACATACTGTCACTAAACGCATGACATAGCTCACGAGGCTGCTGTGCACGCAGCCAAGCTGCGAGTCGAGCTCGTCCAGTCGAAATCAGAGCAACGCGAATACCTCCGGAATGTTGAGCTTGCACGAATACTGGACAAGCGAAACGAGAAACGAAAAGAGAAGGGACAGGGACCAATTGAGCTCAAGCGACCGGGCGACAACGAGGGGAGGAAGCAGACGAAACGGCAAAAGATTGTAGACAACAGAGCTGATTCACCTGCTGAGCTGGAGAGTATGTTGGGCAATATATTTTAGTTTCCGTGCCGGGATGCCGAGATAAAATTGAGTGTCAGATTAGGTAGGAGAATGAAATCAGGGGGAAATGTCCGCGTTTACAAGGACAGTTTTCTTGTGTCGCGCGGACATTGTTCCCCAACGCTGCGTCGAGTTCTTCGACCCGGCCTCAACACAAAGCAGTGTCGCGATACAAGAGGTCTGTCTAATTCTCCTCATCATGCCTACAAGCGCTCTCTCCTCTTCCTCTCCTTCTCCCTCTTGTCCTCATTCTTGTTCTCAAACCATGGACTAAGTCTCTGATTCCTCTCTCAGCTCTTTCCTCTTCTTGACATATCGCTCATGTCTTCTTGGTCTGCTCCTGCTTATCCACCTCCGCGCCACTCTCGTTCTCGCTCTCCGAGGGGTACCTTTCCACCTCGACCGCCGTATCCCGACTCCTACGCTCCAGACTACCGTGGCGCATGGGACAGTTTCGACAGAGAGAGACCTTGGCCTGACTATGAGAGGGATCGTGTTCCATACGACCATGCCAGACGCGGGAGGAGTCGTAGCCC
>JBBPRD010000018.1:0-34968 GCA_038092855.1 Boletus piedmontensis
TACAAGGTGTACCAAAGGATGTTCTACAGGTTCTGCCTTACACTTTTATTACACTTTTTGCTACACTTTTTGCTACACTTTTACTACACATTTTTGCTACACTTCAAGTACACTTTTGCTACACTTTGTATGCTTCTTTGCTACACTTTTGCTACACTTTGGAAGACTGTTGGTAGACTTAGGCCAGCAATGTTTGGCAGGTTTGGCAGGTTTGGCAGGTTCAGTGCACACTTTTACTACACTTTTGCTACACTATTTGCCGCACTTTGACTACACATATTTGGTACACTTTGAGAACACTTTTGGTACACTTTCTATGCTCTTTTGCTACATTTTTACTACACACTTGGCAGACTATTGGTAGACTTAGGCTCCTGATGTTCAGCGGGTTCAGCATACACTTTTACTACACCTTTGCTACACTTTGGTATACTTTATTGCTATAGTAGCAAAAGTGTAGTAAAAGTGTACACCGAACCTGCTGAGCATCAATACCCCACATACGTGTAGCACACTTTTCCTACACTTTTCCTCCACATGTTTGGTCTACTTTCCCTATACTTTTCGTACAACTTTAGTACACTTGTAGACAGACTTTGGGTATAATTTTACTACGCTCTTGTTCACTTTTTGGTACACTTTTGGTACACTTGCTCTGATACACTTTGTAGCTACACTTTTACTACACTTTTACTACACCTTGCCTTGTGTCACAACAGGAACTGACATTCAGACTAGCATCAGAATCACATAACAAGCATTTCAGCCCCTTCTAGAGTCACTCTATTATCAGCAGGAGGGTTTAGGATGTTGTGCATCAGGTAATAGCTAAGTTAATAGGTGAACATACAAATGATGTCTAGATCCCCACTCCCATTTCTGAGGCAGTAAGATGTGTGTGGTCAAAATCCTGCAGGGTGTGGTAATGCTGTAAGGTGAGTGAAGTAGAATTGTACCAAATGGGATTACAGCAATTTAGAATGCTTTTCATCTGACATACATATATCTATATATACCTACTTGCATCTGTTGGTGGAAATAAATTCAAGCATCTCGTTATCATGCGCTGGCTGCATGAGGTTCCCATCTTGGGCATCTTCTGGCCTCTGTATGTTTAGGTAGTTCACATATGGTGAGTAGCACGCACGGCCTATGTCTCCTGCCCAGTCAAAGTCAATAATCATGAATTTCTCCCTGTTATCTTTCTTCATCCTGATGTTTGTGTCCCAGATGTCCCCATGCACCATCTGGTGTCCATGAAGCATCTTCAGCTGTTTGCCAATGGACTCGAAGAATGTCCTTGGCAGCTGGTCGGTCTCAGGCAGGTTAGCCAATGAATCATAGCTGAGGAGCCTGTCCATGACCACCATGAACCATCCACCAGGGAGCGTTTCAAATGCTCTTAATCTGGGTGCAACACCTAAGGATACACAATGCTGGTGAGCCTTCCAGGAATACCGGTGAACGAACTTGATGCATATGGGAGCATTGTCACCATCAACCAATTCATCAAAGAAGATAAGCCTTGTCCTATTGCCCAGCTGCTCCTTGTAACAGAATGTGTACTTTGTGCCGTCATTGAGCGACTTGAAGCATGTCTGATATGGGAACAGCATGTCATGGGGCTCTGTGTTGCTGATCTTATCGACCATCAAGCCTTCATAATGTGCTTTCAATGATTGGACAGCTTTCCGGAATGCAGCCATATGATGCGCTGTAGTGAGCTGATTGCAAGTATCAGTGGAATGGTAGTGGAATGCAAGGGGTATTAAAAGGACCTGAATGATGGGGTATAAATTCCACACTGCACTAGCAAAGATGAGGTATGGTCCTGAAGGAAAGAGTGGTTGATTTAAGTATATGCATGCTGTGAGGGGTATGGAATGCCAACCGAAGAGTATCAAAAGGAAGCATGGCAGGGCAGACCCCGACATCCTGGGTGCGTGCTTTCTTGTCAACTCCAGGTAGTATGCAGCAGCTTGCATATATGGCTCTGATACTGAGGCCATCTCATTCTTGAACTCGGCGATCACGTATGGATGAAGGTCATTTTGTACATAGAGAGAGATGTCAGCATCCATCACATAGTTGCTCCCAGAGACCTTACCACCAAGGCGAAACTCGATCTGGGCTGATTTGAAAACACCTGCGACCTCCTTCACTCGCTGCTTTTCATCAACATATAAGGCAGACATTGTGTTGGCCAGGCTGCTGGCAAAAATGTTGTCATCTTCTGTCATCTCATGAGGAGCCTCGCAGTCATCCATAAACTTGCCAAAGATTGGATGGAGCAGAGTTGTGGGGATTGTTTCCTCTGGGTCGTGAGGATGGCCACATGGTATCTGCATCTTCTGGTCTTTCTGCGCTTCATGGAACAATGAAGGACATGAACTGCTGGAAGGTGATTCCTTTTTGGGGCGGTCTCCAAGGAACGTTTCTTGTGCCACTCTAATTGCGTCCACACCACAACCTCCAGCATTCGATTCGTAAGTGGATGGAGAATGCTGTGTTGGCTCTATGATCAAGGAATGAGCCGGACATGCGAAACAGTGCACTCCACTCACTTCCAGGTTCAGAAATCTGCATAATGACCTGGTAAGGCCCCAGAGCTGGGATACAAAGGGAGGGATCGAATATCTGATAATTGCCAGGAAGTAAGGTACCATCGCCCATTTTGTTGAGACTCTCCTGCAGTTCCTGTTCACCCCCATCCACCCTATACAATCATATACAATCAATGGCTACATTCCTAAGAGCCAAATGTTCCTTCTTGATGTGAGCTTTGAGCATGTTGACATTGGCATTCCTGTTAATTGAGAGAGAGGAGCTGTGCTCATAAGTGCGACCTCATAACCAGTAATCCACTATCACTGGTATTGGTCCATCTATGAGACATGTAAATTGACTTGACTGCGAGCAAAATGCTGGATGAGCGAATAATACACACCCACTATGACATGGATGTGGTCTCCTAGCGGTGGTGAGTTGAAGATCTCCGATAGAGTGTGTGATATTGGCAGAGCTATCCCCAAATGAGATATGATGAGATTCCTGAGGTTATCATCATACAGTTTGGTGATGGGTTTGGTGAGTTTGTAGAGCTGGAGAGCGATGGAGCTCACGTTGCCTAATAGGTCTGGTTCTGCTTGCTTTATCAGTGATTGTAAGGTGTGGACAGTGGCATCTCATGCTATGTATATCTGGGTGACTAAATCACCACTGTCCTAATCTCATACCCAATAGCAGAGTGTGATACAATCAGACATGGTATGATGCAAATGATGGTTGATGAAGAAGGAGTGGACCCATTGTGCGTTGCATGCCATAATTTGACACACAGCTTGTAGTTATGTAAGCATCTGAACATATGTGAATTTAAAAGTCCCAACGGTCCGGACTAAGCGGCTGCTCAGCCCAAACCCTGCCACTTTTAGGATCCTGAACCCAAATAGCCACATCTTGCACTTGTTTTGGGCATGGTCTGTCACTCCACACATATTTACTAGCTAAGCTCTAATGTTGAGTGACAGCTCACAACACTCTGCGGGTGGGGTTGCAAAGTGATAACGTTATGCAGCATGTCAATCAGGCAACAACCTACGAGCTATGAGAGTTTATGTAAGCAAGCTAACAAACAGGCAGCCCTCACCCCTCACCCCTACAGAATATTGAAGAATCTCCTGTGTATATAGTTTCATAATTGCATAGAGCCATATTGTGTACTTGAATTGTTGGTTTGGAACCATACGTGTGAGTTGTGAATTGTATATGAGCCTGATGCATGGTATGGAGTAACCCCCTAGCGATGTTCAGCAAGTTCAGCAGGTTCAGCAGGTTCAGCAGGTTCAGCATGTCTACACATGGGTCAACCCGAGTATATTTAACAGTTTAGCATAGTTGGCAGCAGGCCTATGCATGTTTGGCATGGTTAGCAGCTGTAAATATATGGATGCATTGAGTTGTATATTAGAGGAAGGCATGGTATATACTGCCATCGTCAATGTTCGGCAGGTTCGGCACATATATGATGGATCCAGTGAAGTCTATACATGCATGTAGCAGAATGATCGGTATCTGTAGTGATGTTCGGCAGGTTCGGCACATCTACACATGTATCTGCCAAAGCATATGTAGGTAGGTAGTGTGCTTGGCAGTAAGCCCGGGCAGGTTCAGCAAGTTCAGCACCTCTATGCATTGATATTGCAAATCATGTATGAGCCAGGGGCAGAGCATGTACTCCTCCACCAAAGCAAGTCTGGACATGCATGTAGAATAATGGGCAGTATGTTCAGAGGCCTAACTGTAGATGGTATATTGTATTCTAAGTACATTTGTGTAGTCTATTTCAAGATGTGATAAAAAGAACATGCAAGAAGGTGTCAGAACTGCAAGTGGGTTGGGAACATCATCAAGTCTGAAAAAGGTATCTGTCATATCCTGGACTATGAAATACAGATATCGGAGATCATACTAGTATGTATACAGGTCGGCCAAGTCTGCCAAGTGAGTATGAAGTACGTGCACGAATATATCTACCATCCCACGCATTGATGCATCCTCCACTGTCTTCAACCAGAGACTCATTGTCTGCGTCCACTCCACCTTGTTGATGAAGTATGATGGGTTTCCATTGATATCGAACATTAACCCAATGTCCAGCCTGCACAGAACACACAAGCTGGACTTTGCCCCTGCCGGATTGGTCTCTTGGCGGACCAATTCTTTGTATGACTTGTGAACAACGTTCATGACCTCATTAGCACCCTGCATGTGAACCCTTCTGTCTCTGCCCTCCAGATTCACGATCAGGTCCGGAATGAGTGGTGTAGTCTCCCGATTTCTCCATCACTCTCTGATGCAGCATCAGCTATAAGTCACGGTCACCATAGAAACATAGATGCTATTACCTGAGTTCAGCAAAGCTTAGGAAAGATGAGACACAACACCCGACCCAGTGCCCATCTTGCCCATGGAACGTGTATACAATGTTCTCCACGTGCCCACCCACCAGGAAGAACCGCCACTCACCAATGGTGACCAGAGTTTCAATGTATTCTTGTGACACCCACACTTCTTTGTCCAGATAGGTTCTCCCATCCAGGTGCAACCATGTTTGCATTGCATTCAGGCAGTAACGCACCCTATCAGCTGCCGCACCAGATCCTGTGATCGACTGTGGTGACAGGACCACATACTCACCACAGTCACTGTGGCTGCGTTTTAGCACAGTTCCAGTGGGTATATCACCAGCCCATTCGAGGATATCTGTGTGAGGTCAAGATCACCCATTTGCACTTGCTGCCATCTTGAGGATCTTGACAGTCTTCCACTTGTTTCTGGCCATGTGCAGTGTGGGAGCTGGGGGACATAGCAGTACAACTCTGGCGAGAACAGCAAGTGTATGTTCATATTGCTCACGCTCTGCTCCGTAGAGATCATATGCAGAGTCTGGCAATCTGCCCGAAATATGAGCAATGGTGGGATCACTGAGTTTCTGAAACACCTATGAAGTGTTGATCGTATAGTCCATCCCTCCAATGATATAGTCTTGGGAGCAGATGAGCTCTCACCTTTGCTGGTTGTCCATGCTTGACCTTAGGCTGAGGAGCACAGACTTGAAGTGATCCCATGACATATATGAGACCTCAAACACCTTCTCATTGTCTACGCGGTAGTCAGACAGGCAGAGAATGAGCCATAGCTAGAGTTGTAGAATGAGTGAGCAATGGAAAGACATCAGTTGATGCGGCTCACCCATTCTGTCAGTAGCATCAATGTTCCCAAGGCACTGTGCTCTGCCTTGGTGGGTTTTGGCACTTTGTACTGGACTCCCTTCAGGTCCTGGATGGCCCTTAGCTGATCACTCGTGAGGTGATGCCTAACCCAACCAAGGTCAATTCCAGCATGATCATGACTTGAGTGTGTGTGGCTGGGATCTGGAACATACAAGAGCTTGATCTTTGGGGGCAGCTTGCCTCCTGCGCTCTGAGTACCAAAAGAGTACACGAAGTCTAAGAGACACAAGTGCCCCAACATCCCAGCTGAGGACGTGTGGCTTGTATTCTCTGGGATGACATTCTTCACCATCAACCCTTGCATCACTACATCTTCATCCTCCTTGTCATTGTCCTCATCATTGTCCTCATCCCCCTCCTCATGGTTGTGGACATCTTCATTGTCACTTTCGTTGTCATCGTTGTCGCTCCTGTCAATATCCATTGCATCGTCAATCTGGCTGTGGGAGTGTGCGATGCATCGTTGGATCAGATTGCCTGGCTAGTGAGGACAATGAACCTATCTCATCATAACAAGCATGCGCCAGTTGACCAGGCCTGTAGTCCAGTCTGGTATTTGCCTCGAGAAGAACTCGTCGATGGCTTTGGATAATGTGCCGGCCATGACCATATGTTTGATCGCCATTGCATGGTCATCCTTGCTGGCATTGCGTGTATAATATTGGTTGACTGCGACAGGACATGGGGCCTTGCAGCCAGGGTGTAGCTTCACATTTGCTGAATGCCACCTTGCAGTGCTGCCCTCCTTGGCCCAAAGGATACATCCTTGTCACTTGCTTTTGCAGTGAGTAGGCTGGCATGTGTGGTTGCACAGTGCAAATCTGTGTTGGTCTCGGTGAGACATTGTGTTATGGTTGCAGATGGATGGTCGGTGGGATGGACAGTGGGGGAGACAGACGGTGATAAGATGGATGTGCTCAGGGCAGATTAAAAGCATGGTCATGTTGGCCATAGTCGGACCATTACCATGCTTACCCAGTACACATTACACATAAGTAGATACACATATACATCCTGCCAAACATGCCAAACATGCTGAACATGCTGAACATTGCCAATGATCACTGCACTATGCACTCCATACGTAACTAGTGACTGGAGACCAACCGAGGTGGTCAAGCAGCACTATACATACAGCATATTATGCTGTCAGCTCTGGCCATATTTCTAGTTATGTGCAGAGCCTTGCCAAACTTGCTGAGCATCACTACATCTAGTAATTGTCAATTCACTTTATAGACTTGTTACATGTGTGGACACGCTGAGCATGCTGAGCATCAGTTGAGGTAGTGCATAGTATTGTCCCAGCTCATATACACTTGACTAGAGACTACATAGATTGATGGGGTGCTGAACGTGCCGAGCATCAGTAGACACATAACATATTGTACCACATAGTTGCACACACTCCATATAAACATGGATAGACATGCCGAACCTGGTGGTCATCACTAGAGGCATTGTATACTATACTACATATGCATGTACGATACACTGGATACTTGTGTCTTGGTGCCGAACCTGCCGAGCTTGGCTATACCTACTGCAAAATGTGGTAAGAGTTTTCACGCACGTTCCTACATACATGTTATGCTCTGCTGAACCTACTGAGCATCATTGGAGGTACTGGTACTACATATTACACAATATACTTGTAAATACAAGATCCCAGCATGGCCCACTGGTAGTAAACTGAGAGATTGACCTGCATGCCGCTACAGTAGAGTTCTGGCTAGTCAAAGATACTTGGGTAATATTGGCAAGTACACTACCCTGCACCCAGGGTATCATTAATGCATACCTGTTAGGGTCAGACTACTCACCACCCATGATGCTGATTGTTACTTCATCCAATCTGATTGTCAAATCTGTGTTGCACAGGTAGCATCATTTCTGATCCGGAAACAATTCACAAATAACCGCTTCAATGGTTATGCCACCTATATTCTTTTGGAGTGATAGTATCCCACATGTGGACAGGGCTATAAGATACTCACTGCCGGTGGTTCAATGTCTGACCATCCCACCCATCCACCCACACCTTCCTCACACACCAACTATGAACTACCATGCATTCCCATCAGAACGACCCAACGACGACACTCTGGCCATGAGCATTGAAGACGCCCTCTCTGAGCATTATAAGACAAGACCAACCACAATGAACATGATGCTCCTCCAACAGACAAGTGCAGACAGAATCCTCAGTGAGACTGTCTTCCAGATCCCAAGACTATATGTGCGGCCACTTCTCATCCTCCTTTTTCGTTGCTATGCCCTTGCCACCATCTTACACTACAAACAGAAGCTCGAAATAAAACCATACAAGTGGTGACTCATGCTCACGCAAAACTTTCTCCACGTTGATTTGGTGTGGAATGGGCTCGAACATGACTGCACCAACATGGAGGCCATGGGACCAAGGTGGCGATCCGACGTCTTCGACCAGTTCATCACTACAGAGATCCTGGTGAGGTGACACGAGCCTGTCTATGTAAGCCTGTATCGCCAGCGCTGAATGGACAACATGCTGAATGTCAGCTAGGCTTCAGTTGAGAAGCTAGGTGAGTATTTACTCTACATATGCTCTACATCACAGCAGCTCATGTGGCCCAGAGTGGACCGAATACCAAGAGAAAGCTCGGCAGTCATACAACTTCTTTGGTGGGCCATTTGGGGGTCTGATCCCCAGCAAACTGCCCTCACTTGATATCACAAGTGGGCTGCTGTTAGAAGCAAGTGTATGGTATGACAATGCTGGTCATCCATTGATAGGTAAGTACCTCAGACTTCCATTGTTGTCTTAAACTGACATTTGCCAGATGACCCATACACTGCGATATGGGTAAGCAAAGGATGGGAGCCCAAGGATCCATTCAACCCTGAGGCAGTGGACATTGAGGGCACAGATGCCGATGACACAAACGAGAAAGATGGAAGCCAGGATGAGGAGGGTGACAAGGTGGACAACATGGCAAGTGAGATAGAAGACGGCACAGAACAGAGCCAGTCCAAGAAAGATAGCAATGCAGAGGAGAAGGAGGAGGAGGAGGAGGAGGAGGAGGATGCAGTGGCAGCAGGGACAGAAGTCCACAGGCTGCAACCATCATGTAAGTATCATATTATTTTCCAACTGGAATTACCTCTGACCACACATGCAGCATCAACCACTGCCACGCAGCCTCCGACTACGTCTGCCACAATAGCAAGGACTAAGTGCAATAGGTCAGGAAGCAGTAAGTGTTCCTGCCTCAGTATTTCCATAGTCTTCAACTCTGACAACATTCCTGACATGCAGACATTGCTGCAATGCGGTCGCCCCCTCACAAAAGGCCATTGTGGGTGAGACCTGCACCTAAATGATATATTCCTAGTAAAAATGTCTATATCCTCTTCTGTACATGATTACACAATATTTGTTGCACTAAGAGAGTGTTTTGGCCATGTGCCTATTGCATCAGAGCAAGTGAGAGATGTATTGTACCTGGTAAACACATTTGTATATGCTAACAAATGTTCCAAACATCGTTAGACATACCACACCACTATATATTTGTGTAGACCTGCCAAACCTGCCAAACATCACTAGAGGTACTTTGCACCAGCCTTTGTGCCAATGTAATACTATATTAGCTGCAGTCAATCATGCCGAACATGCCGAACATCATTAGCACTAATTCCGATTACGGTATTGTCCACATTACCTTTTAGTTGATGCTTTGGCTGACATGCCGCACTTGCTGAACTTGCCAAACATCGCTGGCCTTGCTGCCCGGATCACACTAAAGTCTGATTCATACACGTCACTGGGATTTATGCACGGATCTGACACTTACCCAGGGTTAGGATTCATTTGCACTGATCCAGCATCTGCTGGACATCGATTACAATAAGGACTTATTTGAGACAATAATGCCTCCACAGGAGAGTTGGGTCATTGTCCGCTAATTATAGCTAACTCTTTCAGCTATCCATATCAATTGGCTGTATTGTATATATATGTGGGTTGCTGTTGACCTGTCGACTAATGCTGCCCACTATGTCCAACCTCCTCTACCCCCAAACCATCACTGGCAACAAGTATTATATAATAATTCTCACTTTCATCCTGCAATTGTGGTACTCTGTCGCTATTCGTGCAGATGACTCCTTGGGTGTTCTGTATGAGGCAATGCCCCCATCTGCACCTCCCACCGTGAAGAGCAAGGTTCCGCGACATTATGTAAAGCACTTCCAGCATTTCCTCTGGAGGTACTACCTCTTCTTCACCCTTTATGACTACTACCATCAAAAACGTAACCAACTGAGCCGACTTGGGGCTGGATTCTTCCAGTGAATGCTGGTGATGATGGACGTTGTCCTCGAGCAGCTCGTCATTGGTTGCACAAATGCAGGTGATGCTATGAAAGCTGACACCAGGTTTGACGTCTTCGACTACTACCTGGTTATGGAGTTCGTCATTGGTCAACATGATCCCAAGAGCGTCGATGCCTGGCACAGGTACCCGGACAATGTGAATTTTGATCTGGAATGCATTTCACCAGATACACTTGGTAAGTGACTGATCATGTATGAATTAGTTCCCATCTGCTAATGACATCATGCAGACTGGACTTGATATGACATGGCACTTGGTACCCTTCTCAATGGACAGGCAATAAGCCACTCACTGTCCTTGGTGAAGCAGGCCAGTGACTGGAATCACCTGCTTGACGCTGTTGGCCAATAGTACGGATTGTCACTGTGTGCTAACACAAGGTCCAAGGACATGCAGAAAGGTCTGTGGTGTATACACTACTCGCATATATACTAATTGTGTATAGAAAACATGGAGCAACTTGTCAATGGCATGGCTAGGCTAGGATAGCAACACAAAGGGCAAAGGTGCAGCAAAAGGTAAAGGGCAAGGCAAAGGAAAGGCAGGCAGGTCAAGACACAACGAGGAAGTCCAAGCCAGATGTGAGTGTGAGTGAGCCAGTGCAGGAAAGGGATAAGGGGCAAGAGGAGGACGATCTGAAGAACGAGAAAAGGAAGAAGAAAAAGAGCAAGCTAAGCAAGGAGCCGCATGCGGAGAAAGGAAAGGGGAAGGAGAAGAAGAAGGAGAAGGAGAAGGAGAAGGAGAAGGAGAAGGAGAAGGAGAAGGAGAAGGAGAAGGAGAAGGAGAAGGAGAAGGAGAAGAATGTTGACGTTGGCATTGACATTGACATTGAGATGGAATTGGCAACAGTGGTAGTGGGGTTGGATGTGCGCCAACCTGATGGTGACATCATTATGGAAGGTATGCACATTTCACAACTGTGTCATTTATGTTTTGCATAGCTGACTGTCCAAATAGGTGTTGCTGGCCCCTCAACCCTCCCCCTGCACAAGGGCTCCGTAGTGCGAACCTACAGTAAGTGTATGCTGCCCATGCATTGATAAATATACTGAATTGTGCAGGTAAATCTCTTACTCCAATCCCTCCCCCGCCTACCCAGCGACATGCTCCTGTTGACCCTCTTGACTTCCCAACCCCCAATGAGGCACCCATGGGTGCCAATCTCCTTGGCCATTAATATCAATATCATACATTGTATATGAACAGTGGTTGATGGATATCTGTAGTTGTTACCTCACTAATAGAGGTTATGTGTTCTGAACTCAAATACATGAGCGTGTTATTAGGGAACGCAATAGGCTACATGTGAGGCCACAGGTCACTGGGCACTTGGGTAGAGTTGCCAAACCTTCCGAACATCCAGAGTGATGTTGAGCAGGCTCGGCATATCTATAAATGTATCTATGCAAGTATATAGAAGCATATGGCGTGATTGGCAGTATGGCCAGTCATGCTCGGCATGTTCAGCACCTCAAGAGACTATGCAGCCAATGGTACACGAGCCTGCAGCATGATTGACACTCTCGCTAGTGAAGCTCAGCAAGTTTGGCGGGTCTGCACACACGCAACAAAATATATACACTGACATACCATAATGGCTAGCAGATTAGGCAGGCATATCCGTGTCCCTAGTGATGTGTAGATGTAGTTGTGAGTGGTGTTCGGCAAGTTCAGTGTGTCTATGAACATATCCAAGGAAGTGTACAAAAGCTTTCAGTGTGATCAATGGTATGGCCAGTGGTGTTCTAAGTAGTTGACACTTGTGGTTGTGTGGATCTGCCAAAATGGGTACATAATAGTGGAAACAACATTCCTCCATTCATAGTGCATGGTCCATATCGCTACTGAACATGCTGAACATGCTGAACATGCTGAACATCACTACAAGTGTTCCAAAGTGGTGCACCAAAAATGTAGTGATGAAGAAACCCTAACTGCAGGTAGTAAAAATGTACAACTGTGTGCCAAAAAAAGGTGTGCCAAAGGTATTCTCAGAGTGTACTAACATTGTGTAGTCAAAGTGTAGCCAAAAGTGTAGTATAAGCATATGCTGAGCCTGCTGAAAATTGTCAACCTAAGTCTCCCAATAGTCTACCAAAGGGGTAGTAACAGTAAACCAAAGTGTACCAAAAGCGTAGTTAAAGTGTGTGCTGAGCCTGGCGAACATCAATAGCCTAAGTGTACCAACAGACCACCAACAGTCTGCCAAAGTGTAGTAACAGTGTGGCAATAAAGTGTACAAAGTGGATTAAACAATGTGTAGTCAAAGTGTAGCAAAAATGTAGTAAATGTGTGCGCCGAACCTGCCAAACATGCCAAACATCAGTAACCTAAATGTATCAATAAGCTGCCAACAGTCGCCAAAAGTGTAGCCAAAGTGTATTCAAAGTGTACCAAAGGAGCATACAAAGTGTACCAAAAGTGTCTCAAAGTGTACCAAAAATGTGTAGTCAAAGTGTCTGAAAAATGCGTAGTCAAAGTGTAGGACATAGTGTGGCAAAAGTGTAGTAAAAGTGTGCGCTGAGCCTGCCAAACATCAGTAGCCTAAGGCTAGCAAGAGTCTGCCAAAAGTGTAGTAAAAGTGTAGCAACAAAGGGTACAAAGTGTACAAAAGGATGTTCTGCAGGTTTTGCTGTACACCTTTACTACACTTGTTGCTACACAGTGTACACTTTGTACCATTTTTGCTACACCTTCATTACACTTTTGGCAGACTTTTGTTAGCCTTAGGCAACTGATGTTTGGCAGCCTCGGTGCACACTTTTGATACACTTGGAGTACAACATTTGGTACACTTTGGTACTATGTAGACCACCCATACATGTCAAACATTGAGGTAAACCCTGCATTAGTCCTCAGGACAACATAGATTCTAGATAGTATAGCTATCAATACGCCAAACATGCTGAACATGAACAGCATTGCTACCAACCACTTTATTGTGTACTGGAAGAAGCCCTTAGCTTCACTTGCATCATTGCCAATGGGTGCCAAACCTGCTGAACATGATCTCTCACCACCTATTTCTCTACTCTAAGAATGCAAAGGAAGTATCACGCATTTGAGTAATATGCTTCAATGCACTGTTTCGACACATACATGTATGTTTTTCAGAGTCATTGTATCATGCATCATGGATTACTGTGTTCATGTGGTAACGTGGTGACAATGTGCAGCTTTGACAAAGGTGCCAATTGATTCCATCTTGATCTCTCAGTATGTGTAGTTGGATGACATTGTGCATGCATGGTGGTGTCTGAGAAGCACACTCCACGAACATCTTCTCATTTACTCATCATGCATACCATGACTCTTTGGAAATGCGCGATAGATCACAGAGACCATTCTGTGAGCTATGAGTGCATCTGCATTTTCTTTTCTCATCTGCTAATGGGCAGTCTGAAATTGGATGTCAACTCATGGCATTGGTTTTACATGTAATGTGATTGGCATTGGAATTACTGTGCTGGCAGACAGTACTGGGTATGGCAATTTCCTACTTGTCATCTCCTGTCAATGCCCTTCTTACATTTTGATACATGTTCTGATGTTTTCACATGAGTGAATGAAATGGGTGGTATGCCATGAAGGATGAACTGGATGAACTGGATGAACTGGAGCCTGTTGACTGCTTGACCATCTTCCCATCCTTTGATCCAGTTGATGAGACAGTTGTAGCATGGTTGTGCTTTCTGGGCTGTTGAGATGCACGCATGTGTGAAGGGGAGATACTCATGTGGGTTGCAACCAGGCGACTGGATATTGATGGGGCCACATCCTTGTCATTGGTTGTGATGACATTGATCCTAGAACTAGCTTTCACATCCAGCTCATCAGAAAATTCCTCCGCCTTGTCTACCTTACCAAGGATGGGATGTGCATGTTGAATGACAGATGTAGGGGCAGTAAGACCAGGACCTGTGTGGGTAAATGATGATGAGGGTTTAACCATGTCAAAATGGTGGGTGGGGCAAGGACAGGTGACAAAATGGAGAGCTTACTAGCATAAGGAGGGTTTTCTGACAGGAACTCCCCAGCAGAGTTGGTTGGGAGATTGTCATACATGGCCAAGCTATACTCCTCTGGGTGAAAGGTCTTGTACATAGTATGGGATCAATGAGACTGGGGATTATGTCTGAGAAAATTACACACCACATTTTTGTTACCCTCATCGTCTGAATCTTCAGACTGAGGAGGGCCTTGCTTGATCGAGTGTGCAACATCCTCTTCTTCCTCCTCATCCCTCTCCCCTTTGTTGCAGTCAACCCTATCGCCTCCCTTCTCATCTTGCTCCATCGACCCCTTCTCATGGGTTTCCAACCACTTGGCATATGTACTCATGAGCTCCTCCAGATGCACAATTGACTGTGCCTTTGTGGGTACATCCAGTTCATGAAGCATCTTTGGGGCTCCCATGATGAACCTGTTGAAGCTGTTGTCCATAGCAAGTGTGTTGAACCTAATGTAAATCTGAAGACACTCCTTTGGTGCCATCGCCTCCTCAGGATCGAATGACAGGGTACGTGTCTTCTGCACACGCTGTCAATATGCATTCAAATTTAAGGCCTGGTGGAGGGAAGGAGGTGCAATCATGAAAGAGAATGTTGGTAGACTCACGTTCACAAGGGTTCTCAAGGCGGCCATGACCTTCTGATCGAGTGGCGGGTTATCACCTGGGCAGGCCTTGCTCGTTGGATTGTACCAGGTGACACGGATGTTCTGAACACCATTGATCATCTTCTGCACTGCACGCTGCTGTGCTCCAAGGGCCCTGTCTCACTCGAGCTGTGCAAGGACATCCTCCATGATGTGTGTCGCAAGGCCCTCCTTAGGCACTGTGGGGTAAATGCCATCTGCCCAAGTGATACATTGCTGGGGTGGGAGGTTTCCTTCTGTCAGCACCAATACCTTATTCACCTTCAATCTCTGTGACGTTAATCCAAGCAAGTCTTTCAGAGATGTCTGATATGTGGCACTCATCTGCCCTGGGTCCCTTTCCATCAGACAGTTGACAACCGCATTCTGCACCTAGATCCACAATGTCACTGCACCGCCATGGGGATGACAGAACATCATCTCATGTCAGTATGAGATGATCACGCTGGCCTCTGTGATCATTGCTGCAGCAAATGTATGCATCACACGGGAGAACAACTGGGTAGGTAAGTCCTTCCACTCCCAGGTTGTCCAGTCAGCTAGGCTCAGACCATGCATGGCAGCCCTCATACGATCCTTTAGCAGGCGGTACACCTTCTTCCAGGATGTTAGGAAGCTTGGTGGTGACCATGTGAAATTAAGTGTTGTTGTGTGCTTTGCTCATCCGTCAGGCCTACTCCCCACGAGCACTGTGTGGGTCTCCATCCATTCCTCATGCTTTGCAATGAGCCCTCTATGCTTGTCCATCATCTTCGCCTGGTGAGCCTTCACACCCTCCTCCTTCTGGTCATCATCTTTACCCTCGCTGAGATCATTGCTGTTGATAGACGCGGTGTCACTATGATTGAAAACCAGAGCGTTAGCGCCATCACCCTCATTCTTGTCATAGTCAGAGGGGAAATCTTTGTTGGACAGCTTGTTTTTCTTGCCTCTGCCTGTCTCCTTTGCCCTTCCCTTCCATTTCATGGTGGTGGTAGTAGATATCGTAGCTGTGGTCATCTCCCCTACTTTATCGCTAACCGTCACTGCACACGTGTCATGTAGGTTTTTCGTGATTCGACCTTCACTGTTCACTCCAAAGGTTGCTAGCAGTTTGTTTTGCATTGTGATGCGAGGGGGGATGGATAGGGCTTGTAGCTGCAACTCCATGTCAATGAATGAGGCATAGTCATTCCATACCATGTAGAGCACCTGGAATGAGAACGAATGAGTATCATGTCGCTGGGTTGCAAGAGTTATCTACCCTGTGAACAGCCACCTTGTGGTTGGGTTTGTATATGTCATGATGGCATTGGATTGCCCTCACCATTGCCACAGTTGGCAACCCGGGCGTCCAGTACTTTCCAAGAGCTGGAACCATGTCTATCATGGGTTCCCACCAGCGGCAAAACTGTCAAACGGATCAGATCAAAGTAAGTCATATTGTTGCTGAGGAGAACAATGATGACCTCATATCATGCATCTCAGATAACATTAGAGATGTGCAATGGGTATGTCCAAACACATATCCCACCGTGTCCCATCGCTCTACAAGATGAAATGTTCACATACCTCTTTCAATGAGCCATCGATCACTTCAAGCCTCTTCAACATATGGCTGTATACACTGCGCGACATGAATGGCACGAGCCCCGCTGATCTCTCTGGCTGTGTCATTGCAAGCATGCATCGAAGCACTTTGACCTTCGCCACACACCATTCCAGGGAATCCAGTGCGGCGCGCTCCTCTGCGTCGGCCACGACATCCCCTTTGCTGATCGTTGACACCACCTTTGGTAGCTCCGCAACCACGTCCTTCATATACTCATCCATCGCGTCCCTCCACCGATGAGATCGCTGGTTCGCGAACAGCAAGTCCACGTCTGATAACGACCCAAGGTGTTGCACGAATGCATCATCCATGCACTGTCGAATGGGAAACACAGCGCCACTCGCGCCTTTCATCTTCACTGCTGCCGCCATCATTTCACTGTAAATTTCCCGTAACTTCCCACGTGCCCTCTTCGCCTGCGCCACTCCTCCATATGCTGCCACCTTGATGAGTTCATCTACCTCATTCTCGTCCACCTCTACATGGTTGAAACACTGCGCCACGTAATGTTCCATTTGCGAAACCATGTATGATATGATCTGTATCACACCAGTCACAACACTGATCAGCAATCATATATATCACTTGTTCTCACTTACCCCGCCCGCTGTGCCCAGCATCGTGTTGTGGAAGCGATGCAGTTTCATGTCTGACATCCCATCGAACATATGGATCCCCATGGGTTCTACATGCTCCATAAAATCCCACACATAGTCCTGGGCCAAGAGTTCTGCCCACTTGCGCGGTGTGCCCGTTACCCCTTCCTTCGGTTCGACATCATGGAACGTCTTCCCACCTTCCTTTAGGGTGCGAAACAAGTGCACAAGTCCCTCTTCTGGCGTCTGACGGTATACGTGCTCGTTCTCATTTTGGGACAGATGGAGGCCCAGCTCCTTGTTGATCTTGTCTATGGCACAAAAGGAACATGTGAGTATGTCATACATGTAATGTAATCCATCATGGGCATTGCGCATTTCAAGGGGTACCTCGTATGTGCAATAGGAGACACTGGAAGGTGGCAGATATGACGCTCCCCTCACCTGCATCGTATAGCACAACCATCCATTGGCCCCCTAGCGCCAGAGTCTCTTTGAGCGCGTCCCGCCTAGGTTTCCGTGTGTGGTTTTCTTCCTCAATGTCCATCATCATAGCCGCGTCGCTTTCCTGCTGTTCCAGCGCAACCCGTTGTCTTGTCAGCTCTGCATGCTGTTTCCGGATTGTCTTGGTCCATTCCTCGATGGCACACACCCGATGTTGCCCCCCCGCAGCGATGAGTCGCTTCTTTCCCTTCGCTCCTTCTACAAGTTCCAAGGATGGTAACTCCTTTGTCGCATCCGCACCGGGAGTGTATTCCCTTGCATAGCTCCCGATCTTCAAGTCCTCTCGCCTCACAACAAGTGGGATCGCTTTCGTGAAGGAAAAACGGTCTGCCCCTTTGGTCAGGAAGGACTGCACAAGTCGGCCAACTTGCTGTGTCTGCAGTGGTCGGTCGTTCCACATTCCGAACCTGATTTCTTTCTTTTGCTCGATCAGATCGAGCCTTGCATACCCAATGATCGCTTTCTGCGCCTGGCCTTCCAGTGCGACCTTTCGCGTGACCGTCGCCTCCAGTCGTCCACTCCCTTCCACAGTCGGCCTCTCGTCCAGCAGCAATGTATCCCCTACTGTTTTCTTCTGTCCGCACAGTGAGCCTCTTCTCCCTCTCTCACATCCCATCTACTTCACTCACCTTCCTTGCCATACCACTCTGCACCCAGACCCCCTCACTCAGTCAGTTCTTCCACTCTTCCATCTCGATCAGTCACTCACCCTTCCTGTACCACCCCTTTCCTTCGAATCTCCTCCATGGCCTTTCTCTTGCTTTTTCCCTGCCATGCTGTCTTTGGTACCCCAACGAGTGGGCTGTTCCTATCGGATGATGTGAGCGTCTGTCTGTGTCTTCGGATCAGATACTTATCTGTTTGTCATGTCTGACAACCCTGGATCCATGCACTGCCCCCATCTTATTTTAGAGATGGCCTGGTGCCCCTCTGACATACCATGTCGGCACATGTCATCGACTGTATCCTTTCCTACAGTCCCCGTCCCACTTGTGTCACATGGCCTGTATCTATATCTATTTCATCTGTTATCGATATGTACAACACAGTCGAGTCTAGCACATTCCTTTGTCTGATCACACGTCCTTGGATGCATGCCAGCATAGTATTGCACATTTCAAAGTCAGGTTGAGTCATGTGGCATCGGGCCCATCACTGCATCCATGATATCTCGTCTGCAATTTTCACTGGGCTTAGTCATGTTCGGCAAGTTCGGCACCTCTATGAATGTACATATCCATATCTGGATGTATGTGCACTGATAGCAAGGTTGAGGTGTCTGTATATCTCTCTAGGCAACTGTGTACAAGGATGTAGTAGGGCATGTAGTACGTCTACCAATGCTCGGCATGTTCGGCACCTCTACACGTGCATTCAGTGAAGGGTATCCAGACCTCGATGTATCGCCGCTCTTACCCCGTCCACCTCCGCGTAACTATGTACACATGTAGGGCCTGCGGACCTTGTGCTGATTACTCCTGCATTCACCTCTACGTAATTGGTCACTGGAATATGGGTAGGCTTGTGTACACATTTCTGGTCATGTGTATTGACTTGCCGAACTTGCCGAGCATCGCTAGATCTATTAGGGTCGTCACACCGCATCCTTCCATACCTCTTTTAGATCCGCCGAACCTGCCGAGCATTACTAGGGGTAGTGCAGGCCATGCCTCTGGATCATATACACTTCGTTACACACATGCACAGACCTGCCAAATGTGCCTAACATCACTACAGGTAGTGGATGTTATGCTACAGGCTTGCATATGGTTGTATAGACATGCCGAACTTGCCGAACATGTTAAGATGATCACTAATATTACGTTACATCTTTGTGGACACCCTGCTACATAATTGAGGAGACATGCCGAACTTGCCGAACATCACTGGAGGTGCTGCATACTGTTACAACCACATACTAGTAGATATAGATGTATACCCCAGCCTACTGGCATTGCAAGATATATGAGCAGACCTACCTTGAAGCACAGATCACAAGTCAATGCTAGGTAGCGCATAACTAAGGGTGCATCATTTCAGATCCAGGAACAATTTGAAAATTGCCGGGGTTGATGGTGGTAAGAGATATACCCATTCAAAAACGACAGACCCCCACGTGGACAAGGCTATAATATATTTGCAGCCAGTGACTCAACGATCATCCACCCCACACATCTGCCCACATCATACACGACACATCCAGCATGAACTACCATTCGTTTCCCTCCAAGCGACCCAACGAGGAGTCGCTCACCATCAGCATCAACACCACCCTCGAGGAGCGTTACAAGACTAAACCAACGACAACTGACATGATGGGCCTCTTACGAACAAGTCCAGATGGGATCTACACTGAAAGCGTCTTTGAGCTTCCCCGAATATATGCTCATCCACTTCTCCTGTTACTCTTTCGTCGCTACGCCCTCGCCACAGTCCTCCACCACGACGACGAATTGGACATTAAACCGTACAAGCGGTGGTTGGTCATTGCACAAAACTTCCTATATGTAGATTTGGTATGGAACCAACTTGAACACAGCTGCATTCACGCGTGCGCAATGGGACCAAAGTGGCGCTCCGAGGAGTTCGATCGATTCATCGCCACTGAAATCCTGGTTAGGCGCCATGAACCAGTGTATGTGAATCTTCATCGCCAGCACCGCATGGACGATGCGCCAAACATCAGCCAGGTTTCGGTGGATGCCTTGGGTGAGTATTAGTATAACATTGGATGTACATCAGAGGGTTTGATGTAGCGCAGATTGGAAAGAATACCAAGCGAAGGAAAACCAGTTCCATCGGTTCTTCGGCAAGCCATTTGGGGGATTGATCCCAGGCAAGGTTCCCTCACTCGACATCGCCAGTGGTATAATGGCAGAGGCATTTGAATGGTATGACGATACGAATCGTCCCTTGATTGGTGAGTCAGTTACTGGCATCATTCTCGTATTAAACTGATGATGGTGAAGATGACCCCTATACATCAATATGGGCCAACAATGGGTGGGACCCGAAGGACCCGTTCGACCATGAGGCGGTGGACAATGAGGAGTTTGATGATGCAGAGATGGATCAAGATGAAGAAAACGATGAACAGGACCGGTGGGTTGGGGGAGTGGACCACCAGGCAAGGAGAAAAGAAGTTGGTGAAGAGGGCGGTGGAGAGGTGGTTGTGGTAGTGCATAAAGATGAATATGAAGAGGTAGATGATGCTGGTGAGTGGATCGAGGAGGGGGTGGCGGCAGTGGCGGTTGCGGTGGGAAAGACGATGCACAGAGGAAGAAAGAGTAATGAGGCTGGGCCATCCAGTAAGCCATCCACGCTGATTTAACACGAATGACCTCCTGACCATGCGTCCAGCTTCCATCACTGTTCCACAGGCTCTACCCAAGTTTGCTGCAGTAGCACGGGCCAAGCGCAGTCGTTCTGGAAGCAGTAAGGATCCATATATCAGCACAACTTCACCATTGAAATATAACGGCATTCATAACTTGCAGATGTTGCTGCAGCACGTTCCCCCCCTCACAAGAAGCTGGTGCGGACCAGGGGATCACGCAAATGAAGGTTGCACTGGTATATCAACGCCAGTGGTACAATACGGTTTATAATGTAGCTTAAATACAGATAGGATTCTCTGTACAGCGAGGGAATGTTCACATGGCATATGCTATGCACTATACCATAACACTACCATGTTTTCTACACTTCGTTAAATGCATGTGTAGAAGCTGCTGAACATTCCAAACATCGTCAGGGATACTACCTAATACCGTAAACCTTCAGAACCATCTGAACGTCAGTGGGGCTGTGCAAAATGGTCGTTTACAGTTCGCTAGATTGATTGATAGATCTGCCGAACCTGCCGAACATCACTAGCATTACTCCCGATTACACTATTGAACACACTAGGGTTAGGTAGACAAGTTGGCAGACCTGCCGAACCTGCCGAACATAATTAGCCCACACCATTGTTCAACTATTACATGATTAGGGGTATAATACGTATTACACTCGTCTGGATCGTCAGACTGGGAATCAATTACATCAATGTCCAATTCAAGACAATAGCTAACCCATTCGGCTGTATCATATAAATGTGGTAGTTTGTTGTTCATCTGTCGACTAACACGCCACCATGTCTGACCTGCTCTACCCTGAGAACATCGCTGGGAATGTGCACAACACATCCATCCTCACTTTCATTCCGCAGTTGCGGTACACTGTCACTGTGCACACCAGTGAGCCTCTGGGGCTATTATTCGAGGCTATGCCCCCCTCCAAGACTCCGGTTCTGAAAACGAAGATCCCGCGCCACTATGTAGTGCATCTTCAACGCTTCCTCTGGCGGTACTATCTATTTTATGGCCTATATGACTACTTCTACCAAGAGCAGGCTCAGCTAAATCACTTGGGGGCCGGACTCCTTATGCGGATGCTGGTGATGATGGATACGGTACTCGAGCAGCTTGTCATTGGCAGCGAAAGGATGGGAAAAACCATGAAAGCTGACACGAGGTTTCCATACTTTGACCATTATCTAGTGACCGAATTCGTTGTTGGTCGCCACGATCCCGAGAGCGTCGATGCGTGGCGCAAGCATCCAGCAAATTATCACCTTGACCTTGAACGAATTTCCCCAGATTCACTAGGTGAGTGGAACTAGTTATACATCCATTCTATTCTGCTGAAAGGATTGCACTTAGATTGGACCCAATATGATGCTGCCCTTGGTGACCTGCTCAATGGGCATGTGTTTGGTCACTCGTTGTCCTCGATAACGCTAGCTCATGACTGGAATCGGCTGCTAGAAGCAGTTGGTCAATGGTATGGGTTATCGCTACGCACCACCACCAGATCCAGGTCGACTACTCGAGGTATGCATTGCTCAACTCCAAGCACGCACATACTTCCATTTCAATGGGCGATTATAGAGCGGCTAGTGCATGGGACAGCCGGTTTAGGGTTTGTCCATACCTCTGAGGAAGACGAGGAGGATGCAGATGCAGAGGGCATTACAGACCATGAGGCTGACGCTGTGCAGATGGATACGGGCAGGGGGAAAGGTAATGTCAAGGGCAAGATCTCCGAGGAGATGGTCCAGAGGGGAAAGGGAATAGAGCTAGTGGAGGTGGAGAAGGTGGAGGTGGAGGTGGAGGTGAAGGAGAGGGTTACAAAGAAGGAGGGCAAGGTCGAAGGTGAAGGGAAAAGGAAAGGGAAAGGGATGAGGAGACGGATGATTCCAAGCAGGAAGGCGGAGGCAGGGGCCACACAGAAGATAGCAAAAAGAGCGGGAAAGTGTAACGAGAAGGATTCTGATCTCAATGCAGAGACAGAACCGACAACCGCAGCGGTGGGATTGGAGGTATGCCAGTCTGATGGTGACATTGTTGTTGCAGGTAGGATTTCATCGTAACCTTTTGCCTTATTATGTTTACCACTGACCGTCGGAATAGGTGTTGCTGGCCCTTCCAGCTTCCCTCCACACCAGGGTTCTGCAGGGGAGCGCGGGGAGGTCTTGCGAACATACAGTAAGTCTACAGCGCCTTGTGAAAATAAACTAACTAATTGGTTCAGGTAAACACTCGCTAACTCCTAATCCTTCCCCTCACACACAGCAAGCACGTGCCCTAAACAACCCCCTGGATTTCCCCACACCAAATGATGCTCCCATGAGTGCAGACCTCCTTGGTCAGTAGACAACAAAGTGTACGAATTCAATGTCAGCGTTTACCACTGCACCAAGGGACATGACCTGTTGCTCAATATATTTATATTCCTCCTTGTCATAGTGTTAGGTTAGCATTCAGGAAGGTCACAGGTGTGGATGTGATATATGTAGTCATATGCGGTACAGGAAGTGTAAAAGAGTATTGCGGCACCTCCAGCAATGCTTGGCAAGTTTGGTGGGGTCTATCCTATATATGGCGAGGTTTGCAGAAACATGCAACATGATTGACTATAACCCTTGTTAAGTTCGGCGGGCTCGGCATCTCTATACAAGTGTGTACCAGATCTTACATACACCAGGAGCATACTATTCACTACTTCTAGTGATGCTCGGCATAGTGTGCAGAAACATGTAACATGATTGACAATAGTCCGTGTCATGTTCGGCAGGCTCGGCACTTCTATACAAGTGTGTCCCAGATCTTGCACACGCCATTAGCATGCTATGCACTACCTCTAGTGATGCTCGGCAGGCTCGGCAGGCTCGGAGGGTCTATCCCATATATAGCGAAGTGTGCAGAAACATGTAACATGATTGACAATAGTCCTTGTTATGTTTGGCAGGCTTGGCACTTTTATACAAGTGTGGCCCAGATCTTGCAGACACTAGTAGCATACTATGCACTACCTCCAGTGACGCTCGGCAGGTTTTGCAGGTCTGTACATGTATCTCAGGGTCACACCCACACATTCAACTTGTCTATACATATAGTTATGTAGGTTGATTGAGGGTATGTTCATAATGCACTCTGCTACGAGTCTACAAACACTTTGAATAAACTGCTCGTCCGAGTGTGATCTACTAATAGGTATATGGGTTGGCCAGGTCGGCCAGGTGACTATGTAGGACGCGGGAGAACGTATCCACCATCCCACGCATCGAGGCATCCTCCACTGTCTTCAACCACAAGCTCATTGTTGGTGACCTCTCCACCTCATTGACAAAGTATGACGGATTGCCATTGCTGTCGAACATCAGCCCAATGTCCAGCCTGCATAGAACACATAGGCTAGACTTTGCTCCAGCCGGATTGGTCTCCTGACGGACTAATTCTTCGTACGATTGGCATACCACCTTCATTACCTCGTTAGCGCCTTGCATACGTAACCGCCTGTCTCCACCCTCTGGATTTACAACCAGGTCCGGGGTGAGTGGTGTGTTCACCTGGTGGTTCCACAGGTCTCTGATCGATGGTCATTGAGAATTTGGCTGCAGAATCGTACATGATGATGACTCTCACCTAAGCTCGGCCAACGTCAAGAATGACGAGACACGCCGTCCGACCCATTGTCCATCTTGCCCACGGAAGGTGTGGACGATATTTTCGACGTGTCCACCCACCAGGAAGAATCTCCATTCGCCGATAGTGATCAGGGTTTCAACGAATTCTTGGGACACCCAGGTTTCTTCATCCACATAGGTTCTACTGTCGAGGTTCGACCATGTCCGCAGGGAATTCAGGCGTTGACGCGCCCTTTGTACTGCCATACCAGATCCCATGACCGATTGGGGAGGCATGATGACATATTCGCCACAGTCACTATGGCTGCGTTTAAGCACAGTACCGGTGGGTATTGTGCAGGGACGTTCGAGGATGTCTGTTCGCGGTCGAGACCAACCGTTTGCACTTGCAGCCATCTCTAGGATCTTGAGGGTCTTCCATTTGTGCCCAGCACTATGGAGGGTGGGAGCTGGTGGCCATAGCGGAACCACTCGAGCGAGGATGGCGAGGGTTCGTTCATATTGTTCCCGCTCAGCTCCATAAAGGTTGTATGCAGAGTCTGGTGATCTGCCCAAATGGTCAGCGATGTCAATATTAGTGAGCTGTGGGAAGCATACGTAGTGTTGATGGTATAATCCATACCACCAATTATGCAGTCTTGAGAGCGAATGAGTGCCCATCTTTGCTGGTTCTCTACACTCGACCTGGGGTTGAGTAGTACGGCCTTGAAGTGCTCCCACGACATATAGGAGACTTCAAAGACCTTCTTGTGGTTGATGCGATAGTCACATAGGCATAGGATTAGCCATAACTAGGAATATAGAGGTGAGTTAATATGATTGGGCAATCAGACGATGAAACGCACCCATTCTGTCAATAGCATCAGGGTTCCAGATGCATTGCGCTCCACCTTTGTTGGTTTTGGTACCTTATATTGCACACCCTTCAGGTCCTGGATGGACCTGAGCTGGTCAGCAGTGAGATGGCGCCTGACCCAGCCAAGGTCGGCCATAGCATGATCGCGACTTGCGCGTGCACGGCTGGGGTCTGGGACATACAATAGCTTGATCTTGCGGGGCGGCGTGACCACAGCTCTGCGAGTATCATATGAATAAATAAAGTCCGAGGGGCATGACACCCCTGACGTCCCTGCTGAAGATGAGCGGCTTGTGGTCACTGGGACCACATATGTAGCTGTCAAACCAGCCATCGCAATGTCCTCGTCTTCCTCATTGTCATTGTCAGTTTCATTGTGATTGCACTGGGATTCGTCGGATTCGTCAATATCAATATCCATCGCATCATTGACCAATGTGGGGTTCTGAGAGCTGCATTGTTGATTAGATGAATCTGGGCAGCAATAATTGAATATCTACCTTGTGGTGACCAGCAGTTGCCAGTTCACCTGTCCAACATTCCAGCTAGGAATGTGTTTGGCAAAGAACTCGTCGATGGCTTTGGAAGACAGGCCCGCAAGGGCCATGCCTTTGATCGCAGCTGCATGGTCATCCTCAGTGGCACTGCGTGTATAATACTTGCTGACGGCCACTGGGCAAGGAGCCTTACAGCCAGGGTGCAGTTTTGCATTGGCTGAATGGCGCCTCGCAGCGCTACCCTCCTTTGCCCAGAGGATACATCCACGACGCTGGCTTTCGCAGGGAGACGGCTGGCACGTGTGGTTGCAAAGGGCAAATCCGTGTTGTGCTCTGTGGGACATGTTGTACAATTGATGGATGGATGGTAGAAGTGATGGATATGATGGTAGCTTGGTGAGTTGGATGGCAGGTGTACTGTGAGCGGATTGAAAACGAGGGGCTCGTTGTTTTGGACAAAGGTGGTGGACTGAGCCCAGCTGCCATCACTCCGATCATTTCCTACGTAATTAGGTACACGTGTAGAGCCTGCCGAGCCTGCCGAGCCTGCCGAACATCACTACTGTCATGTATTCCATCTGCTTAGTGACAGGATCACAATTCACTAGATACATGTGTAGACCAACTGAGCCTGCCGAAATTCACTATGGCTAGTAGCATTGCACCGTATGTCTGTGTACACTTCACTAGACACAAGTGTAGAACCTGCCGAACCTGCCAAACATCATTCGTGCCACCAGCCATTACATTCATGCTCAGATATATAGATATACTGTACTAGATACATGGGCAGACCTGCCGAACTTGCCGAACTTGCCGAACTTGCCGAGCTTGCAAAACATCGCCAGGATTAGTGTACATTATACTACATGATTGTATACAGTTTGCTAGATGCACCTTGAACTTACTAGCCATCATGCTACATGCTTGGTGGAAGACTACATACTACCATGATGTATATGTAGAGAGTGTGTCCGATATTATGTCCTTATTGACTCTTATTTTTTTTCACTTGTGCTTCGGAAATCATACCCAAGCAGCATTACAACTATGGGTCACTGCTTGAGTAGGCCCATAGACCAGGATATCAATGTGGATAGGCAGATAGAGGATAACTACTCGTTATTAAGCAGACCAACTATCTCTACATGAAGCTGTTGTTGCCCTTGTCACCACATGCTATACAGGAAAAGTAGCAGTGATGTTTCCGTGCTTGCTGGAACGTGGAGACATCCATGCCGGCTCTCCAAGTTGCAGGAGCATCCCCCACCCCTCCTCTCATTCCCTCAAAAATCTCCCATGCTGCCAACAAATCCTTATTGTTGCCAACAACCCCATGGACACCTCCCCGTTCTATCGGAATCCGGAGGATGGACTGCAAGTCAGGCTCTAGCTGCCCACTACGTCGGCTGGTTTGTTCTTCGACCACTGTTGGGATGCCAGAGATGCTTGGAGGGAGCATATCAACACATTGGATATGATACCAGCACTCACACCCTCGACAGAACCGTTGTGTGTCTTGGTCTGGATTGTATGGCTTCTTGCAGCCAGGGCAACCACAGACAGCACCCTAGTAAATACATGACACGTCTGCACTCCAGCTTGAAATATCAATGACTTACGAGCAGCTCATACACTGGCCTGTGCTTCTTGGTGCGGCCCACCTTGACCACTCGCTTTATATGCATACACCATCGCATGTATATGTCATCAGGCTGGATGGTAGGTCCACAAGCAGCCCTGTCATCAAATCTGACAATGTGTTCTTTTCCTGGTTCATAGTCAGCCCTTGACCCATCTCACCCCAGAAATAGAATCCAATCCAACCTACGTTCTAGACATGCTGCCTCCACTACATCGATGTCCTGTGAGAGGACCAGCTCCTGCTCCCCCATGTGACATGCAAACCTAGAGTCTGCTTGTTAGTGTCTCTCACACTGCCTAACATTCACCACTCACTTCTGGTCCTTCACATGTTCCTTGTTGTGGAACCACTGCACCCGGAGCCACACAACTTCGTTGTCCTCCCAATCCTATCCCATCCAGTCAATCTCGCACAAGAAAGAACTGCAGTGATACACTTACATCTGGGGTAATGCTCTGTATTCTGATGTCCAGTAGACGTGCATGCCATTCTTCATCAGACTCAGAGATAACAACAACACTGAGGATGCATCAGAAGCTGGCATATGTGCCATGCCCTCCCACTACTTACTTGTCACCAGTGTTAAACGTGTATATTACTGCAGGTAGAATACAATCAGTTGTCCAGTGTACACTGAGGTCGAAGAAGACCACTTACTACCTGTCACTTCATTAGATACTGGATCAATGTCATAGATAAGTAGGCTTGTGATGTAGAGATCATGAGTGGCACCAACTTTGTAAAGTAGGGGAACTCTCCATTGCTTGAAGGGACTCTTTGCTAGGGATAGGATAGTTCACTGGCATGATGACTGGACACACTGAAAGGTTGGCCTTTTGCTTTCGTGACCTTAAAGTATTTATATGTAATAGAATATATAGGACAAGACATTACTTCATTTATGCCAAGGCTTTGATTTACTGTCATCCGATCAACCAACAGTAGTGTGGTCATCCCTGCAACTCTATCACGGCATTATCAGGTCTAGATTTACTCTACATGTAACTGTAACCAGCACTTCTCATCTGATGGGACCCTGCCTCGGGTGGTTAGGAAATAGACCCTGGTATCGATTCTAGGCTTTCGCCTTCTGAATCCATTTATATATACCCTCCAACAGCCTCAGTCGGCTGTCCTTGCCCTCTTTTCTGTGACATGAGCATGCATTGCAACACTAAGTATACATCCACCTTCGAGGATATAGTCGACCAGCTATGTTTGGCCACCTCTGCTGCTACTATTTCCAGGCCTGACCCAACCACATCCTTTGAGGAGGTAGTAGATCAACTGTGTACAATTCGTCCTTCTTCCCAAAAACCACCATTGTCTCTGGGTTCCATCTCCCCTCCAGTGGCTTCCTTTTATGATCTGATAGACAGTCTTTGCAAGAACCAATCCTCTCCATCGCTCATCCCTTGTTTCCCAAAATCTACCAGTTTCCCTCAGCATCCCTTTCTTGGCCTGGTAGAGGAGCTTGTCCAAGGAACTTCCACTCATTCTCCTGCTGTCACCACCAGCCTAGCAACCTCTGCTTGCAGAGTATCTCAAGGCCCACCATCCTTCACTGCCTTCCTGGACCTGGTGCGATATTACTCTCAGCTATATGAAGCAACCCATGGTGCCGATGAAGATGATGGAAGCTCTGACGCAGAGGGAAGTAGCAGTAGCTTTGCATCTGATCAGGACCAGCAACAAGAACCTCCACGCTTGCAAGAGGAGGCTGAAGTCCAGAGTCAGGTATCCATGTCAAGAGAACATGTTGCAAGTTGAGCATACAATCTTCCCATTCACTTCTTTAGCATGTCTAATATATTGATAGGATGTGCCATGGCACGCCCATCCATGTGGGCCAATGCCTACCAGACCATACCAACTTTGCAATCTGGGATCTGGGTGGATGGACTTCTTCTGGACTTCTATCTCATGTCAGTCTGGTATGCTGCCATGGGGAGGACTCATGTTGTCTTTGCAGACATCATGTCCACAAAGCTGACAGAGGATATACTGCCCAACAATGAGCTGCCCATTCCAGAGGAGATTCAACTGTTTCAGAGGAGATATTTCATCAATTCGGAATCACCTGACTCCTCTCGGCCTGTGGGGTTCATAGTCTTCCACCACCATCATTACTTCACTGTGGTCTTTGACTACAATTCTGCCATTGCCTATGTTCTAGGAAAGCGATTGGATGAGGGCTGTGAGGTCTTTCATAAAGAGCATGACAACTGGAAGACATGGATGGGTCCCATGTATTGGAATCGGGTTGCAGCACTCTATGGCTTAAATCCAGTGGATCCTCAGGAAGTCATGGTAGTGACACATAACTGGCCTCAGAATGGACGTGATTGTGGTCCCATTGCATGCTTTCTGTTAAAGCATTTCATGGATGCTGGGCTGGGTAGCAGCAATGGAGATATCCACTTCCCTCCTATACCCTGTGGACATGAGCTTCGACTGCGCATGTTGGGCACTGTCCGAGAAGCTTGCAGACACTCCTGGCAAGACTACAATCATCTCACTTCCTCTAACCTGCCACAAGACAACATCTGGACTGCTTGGGATGATACTGGCTTTGTTGAAGACGAGGATCTGGCTGCTATGGAGAATGAGGCCTCTGGAGAGCAATATTCCCCTGTGGTACAAGACCTGAACATCGCCTCTGCTAACTGCTCTACATGCCAGAGATCTCGATGGGCTAACCGACCAGAAGGAGATCATGACTGTCCTCCTGAAATATGTGCTGATGATGAACCACCTGTTGATGTTGATGAAGGTGATATCCCAATCCAGCAGGAGGACTCCACCAAGGCCAAGCGTCTCAGACAACTGTTCAAACACCATCCAGATATCAAGCGTGCCCGATGCAGAGACTTACTTCCACCACATGCTGTCAAGGGGAGGTTGCCAGAGGAGAACCAGAACCATCACAAACATGTCAAAAACTGGTCAGAAGGTACCATGTTTCGCTTTCCCAGACCTACTCCACCCATTGCACTTCCGGCATACAAAGGACTCAGATGGCTACCATTTGACCACACATTTGATGACTATGAGGATGCACCCGTGTATGAGAGCATGCAACCTTATAACAATCCCTATGAATTCGTCATGGAGCCCTACTACCGACAGGGAATATGGACCATGTTTCGTGACTATGGCTGGAGACTCCAGCCCAGCTTCCATCAAATGTTTTATCTGGAGGCTCCCATTAATGTTCTTGACCATGTCCTTGTGGTGGGGGTAACTGATGGCTATAATCCATCTCAGCAGGTATCTGACCATGTGACAGGTAAGAATCTTGGTCTGTCTATATTATTGGCCTGCAGTGCAACTAACCTACCTGCCCAAGGTAAATACTCACTGAGGCGCAACCCGAACCTGTACTCAGATGAACAGCTGGATGGTGTTTATGTCATGGATGGCTCTGTCCATGGTGCTGCAGAGATGCTGGCATTGGGTAAAGTTGATTCTACAGAGTCATTTAATGCCTTTGTCAGGGGGCGGGAAGGACAGCGCCATATTCGTGTCGACTTGGAACGAGATCATGTCCCATTGGGTCCTGCCAACATCAATGTGTCTGTGGACATCGACAGTCTTGTTTGGGTCACCCCACAGCTACACTTCCACAAAGCCATGTCCATCTTCCTTGGTCCTGTCTTGGACAGGGAGGCCCCCATCAAGAAGCACAATCATGTCTATGTTGAGATCACTGTTCCACAGTCTGAAGAAGATGCCACTGCCCCAGGGGAGCGTACTGAGTGGTGGTCCTTGCCATTCGCTCTGAGTGCCATTCCACATACCTCCTTTGGTACTGTTGGTGGTGGGTCTGGCAGTCTCAACATCTACATCTTCTTCCCTAGAATGATCCATCGTGACAAGCTATCTGGACGGCGAGCAACCAATATCCCCAAGGAAGTCCTTGATTATTTCTGGACTCATGTTCTACTCCCAGCCATAGCTGATAACATCGGAGATGCTGAGGCTCCTTATGCAGCCCTTACCTTGCCTGAGGTTCGCTACAAGGCACGAAAGGGGGGCACTCACCAACGCAAACCTGGTCGTCCCAAGGCTGTCCCCTTTTCTCCTGAGATGCTGGAAGACATTGTGGAGATGATGAAGAAAACTGTAAAGGAGGAGCCAGAGAAGCTAACTCTGTTCGGTTCCTTCTTTTTTGTAGTGGAAACCAAGGGCATCAAGCTATGGACCAAGTCATCTGCAGATGAGAGGAAGCCCATCGAGTCCCTTATATCCGAGTTTCCTGCTCTGGACTGGGATTATATGACTGACCGAAGAAATGGGGAACTGGTCATTGATCTTGGAGTAACCTTCCACCCTACATGGTCCGAGCCTCTGGTTGGCCTTTGGAGATTGGAGCAGCTTGAGGCTTCTTTTGGTGCATCTGGATTTTCTCGTGGCAACATACACCATACCTGCACTCTAGGACGGTATGGAGGGCTCCAGGCAGAAATGAATCAGGAGAGAGCTCGACAGACACACATATGCTTCAGAAGTGCATACAACCTTGCCTATGAGGCAGTTCGTCCCAATGACAACTCCCCTACCTTTGTCATGGACAGTGATGCCTATGCATGCAATCCACAGTTCATGAAGGAGTGTAACCTTGCCATCAAGATGTATGAGGGAAAGGCCAAGGAACGCTCCTATGGAGTGCGTGATGAGTATCGATTGAGTGGCTTTGCGGCCATAGAGGTCTTGGATAACCTACAAGCTCTGGTGAGCCCCTTCTGACCAGCCTGTAACACAGTGAACTGAGGGCACTGTAGACTCAGCGATATTTGACATCCCAACCCATGCTCTGGATATCTTCTGCCACTTGGTTCGACTTTCTGGCCCGGAGATTCAGGGAGCTGCAGCGAATGCAGATCAGTCTGCGACACATTGAACCACCCAATATGGGGGTGCTTACTGGCATTGTCTGCAACATGATTCGCAGCATCACCAGCACTCCTGTCATAATGGACTTTCATGTGCGCGAATCCATGGCCCTCCTTCAATTCTCACAGACATGTGAGCGGCTTGGAATGTTTTTCCTATCAGACCTGGACCTAGAGAGTACACCCTGTCTGCCAGGTGTGCAGGATTTGGATGATGCAGAGGTCATGAGGTTAATGGGTGGAAAGAGTGGAAATCGTCGCACTACATCCAAGGACATATGGCCAGTGCTGCCTTCGACAGAGGAGCAGGGAATGTTTCCCATAGGCGATAGGCCAACCTGGCAGGCTGTGGTCAAATCCATCACAGATATGCCCTGGGAACTGATGCGAGCCTGGAAGTGGGACTTGCGCTTCACACATCTGGAACCTGTTCTTGGAAAGCTGTTTACTGACTTTACCTGTCAGATGTGGCTACTCATGAACAAGCATTGGTTGACAGATCCTAATGATGTGCCAGCTCCTACCTGTCTCGAGGAAGCCATGGGTTGCTGGACTGTGGAGAAGGTGTACAGGACCATGGCAGTCTGCACATTTGAGGCTTGCAATGCAAACCTACCAGGTGCCTTGCCTTGTGGACGTCCACATATCTCCTTTGCTTGTCGAACCTCCATCTTCTTTCCCCTTCCAGAACAGCCCATGCATGCACGTTCTCCATGGAAGCTTTTCTGCAATAATCCAGGGTACCTGTGGCAGTTCCATGAGCTGATGAAGGATCGTGATGAGGAAGAGCGCTTTCATGTTACTGACAGGTTGGAAGAGATCTTCTCCCACTTGCAATGCCTCCCTACCTCTGTGGCTACCTCGAAGAAGGTCATTGGGAAGCCCTGGGTCATTGACAAGCAGGGAAAGATGCGGTTCACCACCAATCCCATGTTCTACAAGCTCCTAGGTCTTTCCAAGACTGGTATACCTGTTCAGCGCAGGGCAGGACCTCGGGCCATCAAACCCACTCAAGAGTTCTCCTTGGACATGTATCATGCTGCTGGGTTTGATGAACTGGTCGCACAACAAAGTCTCTATCTTGAACGATCCAAACTGTGGCATGCCAGGGAGCGGAAGTCCACTAAGGCAAAGCGAGCCAGAAAGCCTCCTCCACCAAGAAAGAGGGTAATGCCAGCTGAGGAGGAGCAGAGACATGACCAAAGCAAGCCACCCATGTGTGACTATGATGTGCTGATGCAGGAGCCATTTGGCTTTGCAGATCAAAATGCATCAATAGAGGATTGGAGTGGAAGTCAAGCTAGGAGCATGGACATGGACAATGTGGGTGATGTATCCATGGAGAATGCTACTGGGGATGATCAGGAAGATGTGATCATGGAAGATCCTTGGAGTGACAGTGAAGCAGATCTCATGGATATACATGTTGAGAAGGGAGGGGAGCAGGAAGAGCAGGAAGAGAAAGAAGAGAGTGATCAGGAATCTGGATATCAAACTGATGAAAATTGGCATGTTACACCAATGTAATATGAATATTCCCTTGTGTTCTACCTTAGAAACAACATTTACATAGAATTGATCCAATACATGAACCCTATCTTGCTTAGAATGACAACATTCCCACTGCACCTTATTGAGCCTAGTGTCGATTGCAACCTGACCATGCTGTACCTTTCCTGGCTTGGTGGATCTGCTGTGATGAACTGGGAACATATTGATCTACTTCATCAAATTGCAATTATTAAATCTTAGACTGCTAAGCAAATCATATCCTCCTTGTAAAATAAATGCAATTCCAACTGCAACTTGCTTCTTGTTTCCCTCCCAGCATCATAACTGTATTGAGAACACATGGATATTGCTTCCTGGACAGTCACCATTCTTCCACTATTCTTGCACTAATTTTTCTATGTGATTAGTGACTGTAGTAACATTCCCTAATCCCACTCAAAACTTCTGCCAATGTTTACAATATTAACAACCACCTTCCACTCCCTCTATCTATTTTGGAATATCAATTCATAGACCATACTTGGGTAGGTGAGAGTTAACTTCCTAACACTCTAGTAAACCTAGTGACACCCTACAACAACACTCAAAGCATCTGCTAAATGTTACAACACTGACAATTCTCTTCTTCTCCTTCTCATCCTTTCTTTAAATATCAATTCACAGACCCCACTCAGGTGAGTTGGAGGTGTGCCACCAATGCTCTAGAAACTCTAGAAATATCCTGAAATGAGATTCAAAGCCATTGCCAATTTTTACAATGCCCATAATTGCCTTCTCCTCCCCTCTCAGCTTTCCTTCAAATATTATTCATAGACTGGCTATACTGAGTGGGAGGTGTGCTCCCAATGCTCTAGTAGTTCCAGAAATACCCTATAACAACACTCAAAGCTTCTGCTAATTTTTGCAACACTGACAGCTCCCTTCTCCTTTCCCCCCTTTTTCTTCAAATATCATTTCATAGACTGGGCTGTGCAGGGTGGAGATTGTGTTCCCAATGTTCTAGCAGCTATAGGAATGCCATGCAACAATCTCTGAAGACTTTGCTATTTTTTACAACACTGACAGCTGTCTTC